>MJUT01006313.1:20980-34387 GCA_002080005.1 Gigantidas platifrons | reverse complement strand
TAAACCCCAAGTGGGAAAGTACTTTGCCGTCCTGGATATATTTTTATTGGAAATTTATAGAGACCCCCGTTTCCACAAAAAACAGTCAAATATCAAAGTTGATATTTGACATCCTGCTGTGGGCTTGAGGTGCAGAAATCCACCCATGCACTTAAGTCAGTTAAAGGCCCCATATATACCTATGATTTAAACCTAAAGTGGGAAAGAACTTTGCCGTCCTGTGATATAGGGTCCCCCAAATCCAAATATCAAAGCAATATATCGGGACATGTCAAGGCATGCTTCNGGGGGAGTAAAAGGGGGCGCACCATTGCTCATGCGAGACCGGAATTGAATTTACCGGAATTGGCCCTGACAGGAAATGACCTCACATGAAGTCACGTGACCAGAAGTGTCGTAATAACCGGAAGTATGGTATGTGCATGCCCGGAAGTGCACTACCGCGCTTTTTTTCTTACTATAGTAGTAGTACAAATACCATTGCACATGACCGGAAGTAGCATGGCTATTTGGTGTGCCGTGACCGGAAGTGACGTCACAGGAAGTGACGTTATTTTCCGCGCGCTTTTTCTTACTATAGTAGTAGCAAAAAATGTATCACTGCGCATGAGCGGAAGTAGCATGGCTACCGGATGTGACGTGACCGAAAGTGGGTGATTACCCTTGGGTGTGATCTGATTTGTTCGAGGTGTTGTGTTGTACTCCAAGGGTGTTTTCTATCACGTCCTCGTTCTCAATGTGGTATTTCTACTAAATATCCTTATAGTCAATCAAATGAAATGATACATCTGATCCGCTAAGTAACCCAATAGAAGGTCACTCTGCATTTATCCAGGCTTGTGACTGGCTCTATAAATATTTTTTCTTTCTTTTTTCTTTTTCTCTTCTTGTCTTGGTTGGATCGCAGTATTCCCCAGTGTTGTCTCATTCGATGGTCTGGATCCGTATTTCCCACAAGGGCACGAAGGTACGTTTAGTCTGGGTAATCTGTTTCTGGCATAGATCCCCTTAAACACCGATCTGGAATGAGGATGCTTTTTTCAATAGAGTGTCAATCTCTAGCGTATTCATTATGCATCGTAGTCAAACAAGACTTGTCTGTTTCTATCGATTTCGATCATGTTGTCAAATTCTGCATACAGGACGACGTTGATGGTCCCTGCCAGAGCTTCAGTGAAATGAATCGCCACACGTAAATTGCCCTGCTTTATCAGTTGAAACGTTCCCACTTCCCACACATCCGGAGTCAGATCGAATCCAAATAAGGTGTTTCCATTAGCGTATTCCTCTCTGGAGATGGTATATCTTTCGTCTTGATACATCTTTCCCGTACTGGCATAGAGGCCCATATAACTGCGAATATAAACTGCGTTTTCAAAGTCGGGTTGTAACGGTTTGGCGGGAATCTGTCGTCCGTCCACGTTCAGTGCCACAAAACTGATCTTGTAGTGTTTAAGATCGAAAGGGTTTTTCGTAATAGTCCCATTTAAGGCATCACTGTCCAAACATCGAATCACCCGTCTTTTCGGCAACTGTCCCAAAAACATGTCCTGGACGTAATTCATGTTGCCACGGGGAGCCGTATCTACTTTGACTTCTACACGTCGGATGGGATATTTACAGCTGGTCTTTTCCAAAGCTTTGACGTGACCCATTCTTACGGCAGGACTTAACTGTACATTTCGCACAAATAAAGCCAGATCCTTGATTTTGATCTTATAGTTGTCGGCATCGGACATTAGGGCGAACACGTCTCGACTTCGTCGTAATTTGATTTTTAGATTGACGTGATTCAGTAAATATTTTTCTTGACACAATAAATCCAAGTGTAGTTTTCCCATCATCTGTACAGACTTGCTTTGGGCCGTCAATGCTTTCCGGGACGTGAAGCCTTTGTTTTCGGTTGTTGTCTTATCTTGATGTCCCGGTGTATCCTTGTACCACATGACTCCCGTTTATTGAGATTCTTTCGCAGCTGGCTCATAGCTGAGTTTTATGTTTCTATGTAAGCTCTGTAAGGGTATCAGCTGGTCGGCGGTGAAACCAGTTTTTCATTGAGGCTAACACTGACATCACTAAAGAGGGAATGCATCCATATGTTCACAGGTCCAACGTCCGCTCCGCCATCCAATGCAATATCGTCGTCATCCACGATATGTGCTTCCACAAACAGGTAAGTATTAGCCAAGTCGATGTAGTCGTCCCCCACCCAACTGACGGCAAATTCGTAAGGTCCTTGATCCGTCAGAGCCGATGTCAATCCTTTCTGCTCCCAATACCCATAAGCCACACTGGTCTGTGTAGGTGGAACTTCAAATAAATCCAGTTCTGATTTCGTGAATTCGCATGAGTTGGAATGTATAATTGCCATTCTTATCCGAAAATGTTATTCGATGTGTTCCGTTGCTTGGGCTGCGGACGTCTGGTCTATTTTCGCTTGGCAGGTGCTTTTATAGCTCGTTGTCCTGGGGATCCTACTGTGTCCATAGCTTTCTGAGGTAAGTTTTGTCCTGTTGATTTCAATCGTGATTTTGCTGCCTGTTTGATATTTCTTCCTCGTACGACATCTCCGCCAATATTTAATCCCGTTTTTAAAGCCACGCGTCCTAGGGTCTTTGCTACCTTTTTCAACAAAAACATGGCTGCTTTAAAGAGTCCTCCAAAGGTACTGCCAAGTCCATGTCCTCTTTGATATAGTCTTCCCGCAAATACCGAATATCCTTTTCCGGCTTGGTGTATGTAATAATCGTGGTAAGCTTTCGTATCGGAACGATGAGTTAGTTTCATTCTAGAGATAATTCTTTTCGTTTTCCACAGTGAAGTGCCACCACCACTCGTCCTCTTTCGAATGGCACAATAGAGCCCGTGTCGTCCCTTATATCTATTTCCACGGTCTGAAATCGTTGTTGTAACAGGGAACAGTACTGTATCGGATCAAACACTCGGGTGATCATTTCTCCGTCTCTTCCTTCCATCGATACGATTCTCAATAACGGTATTTCTCGGTTCCACCAAGGGAGAATACACGTACAGAGAATGTAATCCTTTCTTGGCGTCCGCTACCCAATCTGAAACATACTCCCCCGCCGGGAATATAGCTTGTCTGTATCCTAACATGGATTGTAATAAAGGACTAATGATAACTTGACAATATTTTTTCACTTTCATATCGATTTCCTGTGCTTTATCCCCTCGATTTGGAATCCTTTTGGCCGAGGAATAGTACCCATCCGATAACAAAACCAAATGCTTTTGTAGTTCTGACGCCTTGTAAAAGTGAATTTTCAACCAGGCTTCGTTATTCTTGACGCTATACCAACTGTGAGGATACTGTATCCCATGCCCCGTCCAGATCCGTTATTTTCGGCAATTTCGTCATGTGATGAGTCAACGTGTTGTTCGTAAAGTAATTCATGGAACTGTTACTAGGCAGAGTCAGGTAAAACATGCTTCGTACTGATCGTGGGGTTAGGTAACAGGTATCCCAGACAACTGCTCAACAAGGCCGTCCACAAGGTACTGTTCTCCGATTCGACCATCAAGTTGTAAATGTTGACTACGATAACCGTGTACAGGATGAGTACAGGACACAAAAATACGACCTCCGAACGTGGAGTCTTCTTTCCACAAGTCATCCAAGACGATACACTGTCCGTGTCACTCGGTGTCATTCGCAAGATTAACACTTCAAACCGCGACGCCTCGCTTTTATAGGTCCTGTTTAAAGATCCAGCTGTTGAAGGACTGTGGATATCCGAGCCACTAGACTAAATACTGAACTCTTCGTCCCTTTTTTCTTTTTTTCAAAATGGTTTCAATCTTGTATACGCCGTCTGTCTTAATGAATTTCTGTAATTCTTCGGCATAGAATGTTCCTTCCAGAATTGTCGTCTTTGACTAAGTATATCGGGGGTCTGGTTTCGATACATTTCACTACCGTAAACAATTATTCAGTCCAGTTGGGTAAATATCCTTTCTTGAACGTACGCTTGGCTTTGCTGAGTCGCACTCTATCTCCGTGAGAAAATGTGCACGATTTTTGGGTCCCTTTCTTTCATATAGCCTCTTGGACACCGTTGTTTGATTATCCCACGTGACATCTGCAGGTGGTATGCCATGGTTCCGTGAACGATGTGGTTATAAGATGCGACCATCTCTGATAGAACGTCTACGTATGTTAGGGTTTCTCTGTGTGTGAAATACTTTTACATCTTGGTTTTCAATGTTCTGTTAAAACGTTCAACGATACTTGCTTTGGTCTCCGCGTTGTAAATGGTAAAGAAGTGCACGTCGTGTTCTTTGAGAAACGTTTGAAATACTCGGTTGGTAAACTCAGTTCCTTTGTCTGTCTGTAAACGTATCGGACACCGCCCCGATTTGAAAATGACCTGAAACGCATCTTTTAAAGTCTTCCCCGTCTTGTCTTTCAATGGAACAACCCATGCATATCGGGATAGCACGTCTATACATGTCAACAAGTACTTGAATCATTTGTTGTAAGAAGACGATTTTGCCAGATCCACTAAATCTGCCTGCCACTGGTGGTCAATTCTATAGACTACAACGCGTCTCCTGGTAAATCGTCGTCTAGTTGGTTTATGCAAAGTGTACGTGTCCTGAGACTGTAACCATTCTAAGACTTGTTTCTTCGTATAACCTTTCGGCTTAAATTTACTCAATCCTCCATAACTAGCGGGAGCTAAAAGGTTGTAATAGGTCGACTTCATGTTTACATCTGCCCCTTTGTGGTCTCAACCGCCGTTTTAAAAGTCGACTCAGTTCTGGATTTCTTTCCTTCTGTTTCTTGGTATTTTTGGGGAGTACGGTCTAATAGGGGAGGGACTCTGTTGTCGTTTGCGAGATCTCGGTGTTCTTTTTGGTCTGAGTGATGTATCACCAGGGGTTCTCGTGACCAATCAAATCTTGTGGAAAATTTGCTTCTCGTATGGCTTCTCCGAATGTTTCCCATCCTTGTGGGTTGAAATATTTCCTTTTGCTCATCACGTCGTTGACTAAATCCACCACGTTGCTTCCTTGAACGATCTGTATTTCAGTTCCCCTTTCTCCTTCCAGCTAATGTTGGGACTGCTCTTCATTTTTTTCAACAAGAGTTGTGCCTTGGCCTTCATTGTTTTTGATACGCTTTCCAAAATTTCGTTGTCGATCAGGTACTGTTTCACGGGTTCAGGTGCAACTGCCACGGGCATGGGTCTGTAATCGTCGTAGACGTTCAAATATCGAGTGAACGATTGGTCATATAGCTTGAGACGTTCGCATGCCGACAGGTCTTCTCTTTCTAGTATGGTTTGCATCTTCTTATCCAAGGTGTCCATGACTTTCACGCGTTGTTCCACTGGAGGTTTTGGGCGCTCTTGAGTCTGGTGGTACCTATTTATTAAGGTTAGTTCCTTCATTGAAATAATGTAGGGAGCAACGGTGCTACTAGCGATGCAATCGGTATTAGTAGGGATCCCAAAAGTCTGTAAGATCGCTTTCTTCTTTTTGAGAGAGACCGACTTTTTCGTCAGTGCTCTCAATCCGGCTTTATTTCTCTTGAGTTTTTCCTTCTGCAGTTTTAATTATTATCAGCACACTCACACAGACAGTCGACGAGACTGCGATCGGCTTTGGTTATGAGGTGTTTACGAATACACGATTTCCTTTTTTTGTAAGTATACTATATCACTGGCCTGCTCTTTCAAGCGCTGAGAGACCATGCTATTCCCTCAGCGTCTGATGCAAGACTTTTTCTCTTGGATCTAAATTATCCAAATCCGGTAAATCTTGTTGAAATTCTATCCCTTCTACGGTTCCATACAACGTGTGATATTCACCATAACACCATAAGATCCGATCTGGCTTGGGAGTCATCATTTGTTTGATATTGTGAACGAACCACCGGACAAACATTTATTTTCCACTGCCTGTAGGTCCGGCAATCACACTGGAAAACGAATGGATCCATGGCATGAAATGATCGGGATCGTATCCGTCTGCAACCCAAAACAAAAACGAATTATTGGTTTTCAAAATATAATAGGGTTCTTCTTCATTACTCTGTGAGTATTGCTGCTGCTGCGGCGAAGGCGGCATATATCCCTCTGTCAGCGGCGGTGTGAATCCCTCTGTCAGCGGCGGCGGCATATATCAATCTGTCAGTGGCGGCGGCGGCGTATACCCCTAGTTCAGCGGCGGCGGCAGAATCGGCGGCGGTGTATATCCCTGTCTGTGGGACTGCATCTCTTCTCTTTAGACTTATGATTCCGTGATTGTTTCTATAATGTCGCAACATGACGTCTTTTCTCGAACATCTTAGTTTACATACGGTACAACCTTTCTCATCCATCTGCTCTGTTGGACAAACATTCGTAAAATGATCTTCATCTCAAGTATTTCCACATATATAAATGTGTCTATAAGTGGGTTTTGAGGGAAACGCATAGAGACATTTATATATTTGGATTTGGGGGTCCTATAAATAACCCATCAATAAATATCGAAGGACGGCAAAGTTCTTAAGTGTATGGGTGGGTTTCTGCACCTCAAGCACACAGTTGGGTGTCAAATGTCAACTTTGATATTTGATTTTTTTTTTGTGAAAAAAGGGGGCCTCTATAAATTTCCAATAAAAATATATGAAGGACGGCAAAGTTCTTGCCCACTTGGGATTTATATCAAAGGTATTGCCTTGGCCTTTAACTGACGTAAGTGTCTGAGTGGGTTTCTGCACCTCAAGCCCACAGCAGGGTATCAAATTTCAACTTTGATATTTGAATTTTGTTTGTGGAAAAGGGGGGGTCTCTATAAATTTCCAATAAAATATATTAAGGACGGCAAAGTTCTTGCCCACTTGGGATCTGAATCGAAGGTATTGCCCGGGGCTTTAATTGATGTAAGTGCCTGTGTGGGTTTCAGCACCTCAAGTCCACAACAGGGTGTCAAATATCAACTTTGATATTTGAATGTTTTTTGTGGAAAGGGGGGACTCTATAAATTTCCAATAAAATTTATATGAAGGACGGCAAAGTTCTTGCCCACTTGGGATTTAATTCAATTGTATTTCCCGGGACTTTAACTCATTTAAGTGCCTGGGTGGGTTTCTGCACCTCAAGCCCACAGCAGGGTATCAAATATCAATTTTGATATTATAATGTTTTTTGGAAGGGGTGGTCTCTATAAATTTCCAATAAAATATATGAAGAACGGCAAAGTTCTTGCCCACTTGGGATCGAATTCAAAGGTATTGCCCGGGCTTTAACTGACGTAAGTGCCTGTATGGGTTTCTGCACCTCAAGTCCACAGCAGGGTGTCAAATATCAACTTTGATATTTGAATTTTTTTGTGAAAGGGGGTCTCTATAAATTTTCCATAAAATATATGAAGAACGGCAAAGTTCTTGCCTACTGGCGGTTTAAATCAAAGATATTGTCTTGCCCTTTCACTTACTTAAGTATCTGGGTGGGTTTCTGCACTTCAAGCCCATAGCAGGGTGTCAAATTTCAACTTTGATATTTGAATGTTTTTTGTGGAAAGGGCGATTTCTATAAATTTCCAATAAAATATATATGAAGGACGGCAAAGTTCTTGCCCACTTGGAGATTAAATCAAAGATATTGCCTGGGCCTTTAACTGACTTAAGTGCTTCGGTGGGTTTCTGCACTTTCAGCCCACAGCAGGGTGTCAAATTTCAACTTTGATATTTGAATTTTTTTGTGGAAAAGGGAGGTCTCTATAAATTTCCAATAAAAATATATGAAGGACGGCAAAGTTCTTCCCCACTTGGAGTTTAATTCGAAGGTATTGCCTGGGCCTTTAGCTGACTTAATTGCCTGGGTGGGTTTCTGCACCTCAAGCCCACAGCAGGGTTTCAAATATAAACTTTGATATTTGAATGTTTTTTTTCAATAAAATATTTATGAAGGACGGCAAAGTTCTTGCCCACTTGGGATTTAAATCAAAGACATTACCCGGTACTTTAACTGACTTAAGTGCCTGTGTGGGTTTCTGCACCTCAAGCCCACAGTAGGGTGTCGAATATCAACTTTGATATTTGAATGTTTTTGTGGAAAGGGGGGTCTCTATAAATTTCTAATAAAATATATATGAAGGACGGTAAAGTTCTTGCCCACTTGAGATTTAAATCAAAGGTATTGCCCAGGACTTTAACTGACTTAAGTGCTTGGGTGGGCTTCTGCACCTCAAGCCCACAGCAGGGTGTCAAATATCAACTTTGATATTTCATTTTTTTTTTTGTGGAAAGGAGGGTCTCTATAAATTTCCAATAAAATATATGAAGGACGGCAAAGATCCTGCCCACTTGGGGTTTAAATCAAAGATATTGCCTGGGCCTGTAACTGACTTAAGTGCCTGTGTGCGTTTCTTCACCTCAAATCCACAGCAGGGTGTCAAATTTCAACTTTGATATGCAGTGAAGTGCCGTGCTCTGGGATATTCATAGTCTACAAATAGCTCAACGTCATTCCCTGAATTTCCATATTAATGGGTTTTTCATCAAGACCTCAATAAAGAATTCCAATACAACTAAATGTAACTAAGCAAAATTCTGACATATTTACCTGTAACTACCATTCTTTATACTTTTCCATTTATTTTATTTTTTTTCAAAATACAACAAAGCGAAAGGAACTTTTTTCTTTAAAAATGACTACTTTTGTATATGTGTATATGTTCTAAGCTCTGATTGGTGAATTAAATTGGTGATTTGACACCTTTAAATACACAATTTAAAAATGAATAAATGTAGACAAATTTTATTTATTAAATAAATGTGACACGCACATGCGGGATTTAGGCTTTGTTTATTTTTTCATAAAACATAATGTTATATTTTTCTAATGTTCTGTAATTACTATTTTTAGATTGATGAGATGTCTTCATGTGAACCGGAATCTTATGACTTTATACTGTTTGACAAAACCCTGTCCAAATTATTTACCGGTTTACATGAAATTATTTTTTAATGTGTGTTTATTTAAAGTGTTTTTGTAAACTCGCCATTCGAAAAATATTTATGTCTTCGTTATTTAGTCCAGTAAAGAAAAGAAATCTTTTTAAAACGTGAAATGTATCGCCCGGGTTTTTCACTCACACGAGTGCCTGTGTGGGGTTCTGCACATCAGTTCCACAGTCGGGTGTCAAATGTTAACTTTGTTTTGTTTGGGCGGGGGCTCTAGAAATATTTCCTGTCTGCCCAGATGTCGATTCATTGTGTTGAATATGCATTTACATTAATATATTTGTTATTGGTCGCTAGAAATCTTTAAAAGTGCCTTTGACCCTTATTAATTTTTTTGGTTTTTAGACATATCGCCTTATTGGTCGCTAGCTTATTGGTCGCTAGAAATTGGTCGCTAGCTTGAGCCTGGTAAGGTAAGAAATAGACTTTTGAGTGTCAGTGGTATTCTTCATCTCCAGCTCATTTGAACACATGAGAAGTAGATAAGCGAGAATTATTTAGGGACATTATATATACATATAGCAGAAGCACGAATTAAAGGCTTGAGATAAAAGTCTACGTCATAAGCGTGTAAAAACAAGTTAGCGAGTAGTGGAGCACATTTATTATCCATTGAAAAACCGATCGCCAGTTGGAACACTACTCTATTAAACTGGACACATTTGTTGTTGATAAAAGATATAATATTTGAAGGACAGATCTTGTCCTGTTTATAGTTACATTATATTTTGAGTGTCTTTTAACAATGTAATTTTATCTATACGCGAAACTGATACTTTTGTTATCCGTTATTCTGTACTATGTCATAAATAATATATAGCTTAATCTGAACCACTAATTTTGATAAGGAAAAATCATATTGTTCAAAGATCTTCCAAGAAATAGTCAATGTATATGCATAGTTGAAATACAGAAATTTGAATTTGAATTTTAAGAGAAAATTTACAAACAGATTGAATCAACTCCCATTATGCTTTGATGAATTGTAGCTTCTGATGAACCTTGGTAATTTGTTGTATGTCCCTTGGTAATTAGATAGGTATTATATAAATGTAGTTCTTTGTAAACAAAAAAGTTCATTTCGATTTGTTGTATTTTGGGAAACAATATCACGAATGGCATAAATAAAATTGGCCATTGAAGGTCAATATATAGGCATTATTATGAATTGTAGTTGCATTATAATACATATGGAAGGCTTGATGCATGACCTATAGGTACTGAATTTCTGGATATGCTATTTTTCATAGTAGATGCTGTTCTCACAGAACGAATCATGTATGTTTCAGAAAATATAATATAGTGTTGGAGAGGACAAAATAGTCAAAATGGTTTGATAGAAAAAACAAAGCAATTAGCAATTTAGTAGAATATCTTAAATTAGTGGCATTACACCTGTAGTCCAAGGATGAGGCAATGCACCTTCTGTTATGTAAAGGTCTTTAGCTTTATTGTTATCTAAGTTTGAAAGTACATTATTTCTACAGAGATTATGTAAACGACAGTATTTAACAGATCTTCAGTTTATCTACAAAGATGGTAATGTGCCTTTACAAATTTTCAATTACCAACATCTTTAACCCTAATTATATAGGTCTGTTAGCAGTTTGACCATAAATTAACTCCAGTATTTTGGTAACAATTAATAATATAAGAACCTTTAATTGCCCTTAAACATAAATTTGAGTAAGTCTCACGTTAGGTTACAAATAGTTTATCCTAAGGTAACATTGGGTTTGTGTTGCTCGTTCTATCTGTCTTTTTGCCGTGTTTTGTTTTCTTCAGTTCTCTCTGTAATGTTTTGTTGTATTTTTTTCTTTATGTAATGTTTTGTTGTCTTTAGTTCTCCTTGTAATGTTTTTTTGTCTTCAGTTCTCTCTGTAATGTTTTGCTGTCTTTAGTTCTCTCTGTAATGTTTAGTTGTCTTCAGTGCTCTCTGTCATTCTTTGTTATCTTTAGTTCTCTATGTAATTTTGTCCAGTCTTTAGTTCTCTATGTAATGTTTTGTTCTCTTCAGTTCTCTCTAATGTTTTTTTGTCTTAAGTTCTCTATGAAATGCTTTGTTCTCTTTAGTTCTCCCTGTAATGTTTTGTTGTCTTTAGATCTCTTTGTAATGGTTTGCTGTCTTCAGTGCTCTATGTAATTTTGTGTTGTCTTGAGTTCTTTCTGTAATGTTGTGTTGTCTTTAGTTCTCCCTGTAATGTTGTTTTGTCTTTTGTTCTCTATGTAATGTTTTGTTGTCTTGAGTTCTTTCTGTAATGTTGTGTTGTCTTTAGTTCTCCCTCTAATGTTGTTTTGTCTTTTGTTCTCTATGTAATGTTTTGTTGTCTTTTGCTCTCTCTGTAATGTTTTGTTGTCTTTAGTTCTCCCTGTAATGTTGTTTTGTCTGTTGTTCTCTATGTAATGTTTTGTTATCTTTATGTAATGTTTTGCTGTCTTTAATTCTCCCTGTAATGTTTTGTAGTCTTTCATTCTTTCTCTAATGTTTTGTATTCTTTTGTTATCTCTGTAATGTTTTATTTTCGTTTTGTAATGTGTTGGTGTCTTTATGTCTCTATGTAATGTTTTGCTGTCTTTAGTTCTCTATGTAATGTTTTGCTGTCTTTATTTCTCCCTGTAATGTTTTGTTGTCCTTATTTCTTTCTGTAATATTTTGTTTTCTTCAGTGCTCTCTGTAATTCTTTGTTGTCTTTGGTTCTTTCTGTAATGTTGTGTTGTTTTTAGTTCTCCATGTAATGTTGTGTTGTCTTTAGTTCTCTCTGTAATGTTGTGTTGTCTTTTGTTCTCTCTGTAATGTGTTGTCATTAAGTCTCTGTGTGGGGTTTTGTCGTCTTTAGCTTTCTGTGTGCGGCTTTGTTTTCTGTTGGTTTCCTTGTGGTGTTTTGTCGTGTTTAGCTCTCTGTGTGGTGCTTTGTTATCGTTAGGTCTCTGTGTGGTGCTTTGTTATCGTTAGGTCTCTGTGTGGTGTTTTGTCGTCTTTAGTTCTCTGTGTGGTGTTTTGTCGTCTTTAGTTCTCTGTGTGTTTTGTTATCTTCAGTTCTCTGTGTTATGTTATGTTTTGTCGTCTTTTGGTCTCTGTGTGATGTTTTGTTATCTTTAGGTCTCTGTGTGGTGCTTTGTTGTCTTTAGGTTTCTGTGTTGTGCTTTGTTGTCTTTAAGTCTCAGTGTGGTGCTTTGTTGTATTTTTGGTATTTGTGTGGTGTTTTTTGTCTTTAGTTCTCTGTGTGGTGCTTTGTTGTCACTTGCGGCTGCGAGTCGAGTGCACCCTTTTTTGTAATTTACAAAGCCGGGCGCGAACCCACGCCGTATTGGTGATAGGCTTGTATGAGGTATTAGATCCAACGACCGTACTCATTGAGCCACCCGGGCCCCGAACAATTTAACATACATACATTATAAACATATAACATCATATATTGAATTATTTCAACAAGAAAAAAGATGACTCTCTGACCGGCGATAATGGGAAACGACCTAGCTCTGGGTTTGAGGCTATATTACTTGCAATTTTAATAATGTGTGAATTTATTTGCCTGGTTGTATAATAAATCCTGTTTTGTAGATCACTTAATGCAGAACCTGACCTACCAATTATTTTTATTCGAGTCACGAATACCTATGTCCATTGACTGTACACTTTAGCATGCCGCATATTGAAAATTTCTCAATTTATTATCTATAAGCAATCAAATATCGTTTATTTTTCTATTATTTTTAATATCCTACATAATTATAATTATTAGGGCGAACGGACCAACTTTTAGGGCGAACGGATCCACCTTTAGGGCAAACGGACCCAGGGCGAACAGGTATCAGGGCAAACAGGTAATAGGGCGAACGGGAATTAGGGCGAACGGACCCGGATTCACCATCGACGATTCATTGAATTTCAAGATATACCAGAAACAGAGAATACCTTGGAACTAGATGGAGGAGAGGCAAAGTTCTATGTGTATATTCAAAGCACAACAATGGAAAGAGCAGATCTAGAAGGACCATGGAGAAAGTCCTTCCTTGTGCAAAGAGTATTACATGAAAACAGGACAAACTATTCAAGTAGGTTCTGGTAAGCTAAATACCTCAAGAGAAAAACATTTCTAAGTGGTTATTGCTAGAAGTCCATTCAGTGGACAAACTTGTTAGGAGACTAACTATTCAACTTGAGAAAAGAGGGCTATGTTTATTTTTACAAACAACTATTTTGGTGTAGGAGGTGAAGAAAAAAAAATATTCTGATTCATGCATTATAGTATATGAAATAATGATAAATTTAGAAAACAAAAAATATATTGTTGCAAAGCGTCAATCATTTTTAACTCCAGGGTAAAAAGTTTAAAACCATAGCCCCCCTTATGTTATACATGTATATAAGTTGAATACTTGGTCCCTTAGTTTGGTCTGTGAAATACAGGTTTACATTATTATTGTGC
>MJUT01006298.1:19951-32498 GCA_002080005.1 Gigantidas platifrons | reverse complement strand
TATATATTTATGATCATGATGACTAGGCAAATTAAATGCCTTATAGCTTATGCCCCGGGGGTCATACCCCACCCCTACCAGAAGTGTACTTTTTAATGGTTGAGATCCCCACCCCTAAACCTTATATATTTATGATCAGGGTGACTAGCCAAGTTAAATGCATTATAGCTCAGGCTCTGGAGGTCATCCCCAACCCCCTGCCTGAAGTGAACTTTTTAATGGTTGAGATCCCCATCTCTAAACCATATATATTTATGATCATGATGACTAGGCAAATTAAATGCCTTATAGCTTATGCCCCGGGGGTCATACCCCACCCCTACCAGAAGTGTACTTTTTAATGGTTGAGATCCCCACCCCTAAACCTTATATATTTATGATCAGGGTGACTAGCCAAGTTAAATGCATTATAGCTCAGGCTCTGGAGGTCATCCCCAACCCCCTGCCTGAAGTGAACTTTTTAATGGTTGAGATCCCCATCTCTAAACCATATATATTTATGATCATGATGACTAGGCAAATTAAATGCCTTATAGCTTATGCCCCGGGGGTCATACCCCACCCCTACCAGAAGTGTACTTTTTAATGGTTGAGATCCCCACCCCTAAACCTTATATATTTATGATCAGGGTGACTAGCCAAGTTAAATGCATTATAGCTCAGGCTCTGGAGGTCATCCCCAACCTCCTGCCTGAAGTGAACTTTTTAATGGTTGAGATCCCCATCTCTAAACCATATATATTTATGATAAGGGTGACTAGGCAAATTAAATGCCTTATAGCTCAGGCCCTGGGGGGGGGGGGTCATACCCCACTCCTACCAGAAGTGAACTTTTTAATGGTTGAGATCCCCACCCCTATACCATATATATTTATGATCAGGGTGACTAGGCAAATTAAATGCATTATAGCTCAGACCCGGGGGGTCTTACCCAACCCCTACCTGAAGTGAACTTTTTACTGGTTGAGATCCCCACCCCTAAACCATATATATTTATGATCAGGGTAACTAGGCAAATTAAATGCCTTATAGCTCAGGCCCGGGGGGGGGGGGGTGGTGCCATACCCCAGCCCCTACCTGAAGTGAACTTTTTAATGGTTGAGATCCCCATCTCTAAACCATATATATTTATGATCAGGGTGAATAGGCAAATTAAATGCCTTATAGCTCAGGCCCTGGGGGTGAGGGGGTCATACCCCAGCCCCTACCTGAAGTGAACTTTTTAATGGTTGAGATCCCCATCTCTAAACCATATATATTTATGATCAGGGTGAGTAGGCAAATTAAATGCCTTATAGCACAGGCCCCAGGGGTCATACTCCACCCCCTACCGGAGGTAAACTTTTTAATGGTTGAGATCCCCACCCCTAAACCATATATATTTATGATCAGGGTGACTAGGTAAATTAAATGCATTATAGCTCAGGCCCGGGGGGTCATCCCTAACCCCTACCTGAAGTGAACTTTTTAATGGTTGAGATCCCCACTCCTAAACCATATATATTTATGATCAGGGTGACTAGGCAAATTAAATGCATTATAGCTCAGACCCTGGGGGTCATACCCCACCCCCTACCTGAAGTGAATTTTTAATGGTTGAGATCCCCACCCCTATATTTATGGTCAGAGTGACTAGGCAAATTAAATGCCTTATAGCTCAGGCCACAGGGGGTCTTACCCCACCCTTACCTGAAGTGAACTTTTTAATAGTTGAGATCCCCACCCCTAAGCCATATATATTTATGATCAGGGTGACTATGCAAATCAAATACCTTATAGCTCAGGTCCCGGATGTCATACCCCATCTCCTACCTGAGGTGAACTTTTTAATGGTTGAGATCCCCTCCCCAAATCATATATATTTATGATCGGGGTGAATAGACAGATTAATTACCCCAAGAGTTGAGGCCCGAGGTCACCCACATCCCCTACCGGAAGTTTTTTTATAGCCGAGTATAAAACAAGAGCAAATGATTTTGACTTGCAACTCGTTTTAGTTAGTAATGTCCGAAGGGACAAGTTAAAAAAAATGTTAATGTAGAGGCCTGTGGGAAGCACCTATAGGCTATGGAATGTTCTGTATTAAGTTTCTTCAGAGCAGAATGCAAGGTGAACGACACAGGCTCAGCTCAGTTCTGATACTCTAGTTTTTTTTAAAGAAAACAATGATATCTAAAAATGGTGTCGTTCATTTCCTTCTAAAATCCTTATGTAATTTGAAGACCAATACTAAGTAACACTGTCTAAGTTTCAGAATTTTTCAACCGACCAAAAGGACAACCGACATACTTTGTCATCCCCCCTAATTTCCAAAAAACACCATTTTAAGTCCATATGAGTGCATTTTAGCTGAATAACTCTATCTTTATCTCCTAATAATGTGCCCATCTTATATGAATAGTAACTTATTCCATTATATTACATTTAATGAGTGAAGTTGAAAGTAATAATAGAATGTACTGGAATAACAAGTGACTACCACGGTACCAAAGTAATCTCCCTTTGATTCTTAAAAATACGTTGAACAGATTTTCATTGTATTTTTCGGGGAGCTCATCTGATAATTTTTTTCCTTTCTTCCTACATACAAGTTTGTGTTTAATTAAACAAAAGCTATAACTACCACAGTACCATAGAACTCTGGGTTAAGCTACATGTTAGTGTAAAATGCCCCTCCCTTTTTGGAACCTTAGTTGACAGAGTATTTGGGGTAAAATGTAGACACTGAGATTATTATATTTTTGTATAGAAAATCTGTGAAATCAAATCTCAATTGTATTATAGTTGATGACCTTTTTTTTTACCTCTCACCAACTGTATTCGGGTATTGGATAAATGTAATGACAAGTTACACCGACAGCAGTACATCTCCCTTGTCATTACATCTAATTCCACAACGCGTCTATCCTCGTTCCATCCATTGCACTGACATGCATATCATATTTTTGTCTATTGTTATTTCTGAACCAATATCAAGCAGATTATGTGTACACGGTTCTGTGTAGAGATTGTGGTCATGTAATTTTGGGTCTAGAAAAAATGTGGTTTTCCGTTCACTATTTAATTTTTTTTTAAATGAAGATCGTTGGTTTTTTGTCTTGTTTGCCATAATGTAACCACGGTGACACCTATCTCTACCCATCGTTATAATTTTTTTTATACCAGATATTATCAGTAAATTTTAATACTATTTATTAGAGACACTAAAAATTGTAAAACAATCATAGGTCCTATCAGCACAGCATCCGTTTTGTAAACATTGTACATCTGTATCAGCTAAACGCTTGAAATTGAAGCAAACTTTTAAAACACTTCACCGATCCCGGTAATGTTGTCCGTCAGAATAGAGTTACCTCCCTGTAGTGTTAGGTACCACCTTAATACAGTAATTTCTTGGCAATAATACATTATATGTGTGACAAATTATTTTAGTATGAAATGTGGGTCTCTACCTTAACAAATAAATCAGCAAGATACGTACGGCCGTAAAATGAGTTACAAACATCTTTGAATTTTTCCGATTGAAGTTACGTACATCTTTGTGATATTTTCAAAGTCATTAGCCGAGTTGCGACGAAGTCGAACTCGGCTTATAATATGATGAATGTTGTCCGGGTGTCCGGGTGTCAACTTTTTCGTTTCCGCACAATATCTTAAGAATGAAATGTCTGATCTAAATGAAACTTGGTACATACATGCCTAGTGGTGAGAGGAGGAAGCCTATTGATATTGAGGATCGTAGAACAAAGGTCAAGGTCAAAATTCTAAAAATAGAACAAACATTTTATACTTTTTTCGTTTCCATACGATATCTTAAGAACAAAATGTCGGATCTAAATGGAACTTGGTACACATATGCCTGATGGTGAGAGGAGGAAGCCTATTATATTGAGGTTTGTAGGACAAAGGTCAAGGTCACAAATTCTAAAAATAGAACAAAAATTTGATAAGAACGAAATGTTGGATCTAAATGAAATTTGGTACACACATGATGCCTCAGATGGTGAGAGGAGGAAGCCTATTGATATTGAGGTTTGTAGGACAAAGATCAAGGTCACTACTTCTAAAAATAGAACACAAATTAGATACTTTTTAGCTCACCTGGCCAAAGGCCATGTGAGCTTTTGCCATCAGGTTTCGTCCGTCGTCCGTCATATATGTCGTCGTCGTCATTTGTCGTAAGCTTTTCACATTTTAATCTTCTCCTCAGAAACCACAGAGCCAATTTAGACCAAACTTTGGTGGAATGGTCCTTGGATGGCCCCCTTCCAAAATTGTGTCTGGTGATCCCGCCAAGCTAAAAATAGAAAAAAGGGGGGATGAAATTTTAATTGTCCATTGCTGATTTAGTATAAGTCAAAATGAGTTCAAATTTTAACTGCAGCTACATGGCAAGGAGTAATTTAACATGTATTCTGGGTTTTTCTGTGAAATTTTTCTTTCAGCCAATTTATACCGATTATGCAATTTAGGCATATTTGGATAAAAGATCACATTTAAATCTTCTCTGAAGAAACCGCTGAACCAAATTAAACCAAACCTGGCAGGAATGGACCCTGGGTGGGTCCCTTTCAAAATTGTGGCCAACAGTCCCACCCTCCATTCAAGATGGATGCTGTTACTAAAAATATAAATTTCTTCAATTGTCCATTGCTGATTTAGTATAAGTCAAAATGAGTTCAAATTTTAACTGCAGCTACATGGCAAGGAGCAATTTAACATGTATTCTGGGTTTTTCTGTGAAATATTTCTTTCAGCCGATTTATACCGATTATGCAAATTAGGCATATTTTGATGAAGATCACATTTAAATCTTCTTCTCTGAAACCGCTGAACCAAATTAAACCAAAACTGGCAGGGATGTTCCCTGGGTGGGTCTCTTTCAAAATTGTAAGGAGTATAGTTTAACATATATTCCATTTTTAGCTCGCCTGGCCTTTAGACCATGTGAGCTATTGCCATCAGTTTTCATCCGTCGTCCGTCCATCAACATTGCACATTTTAATCTTCTCCTCATAAACCACCGGGCCAATTGCAACCAAACTTTGGTGGAATGGTCCGTGGGTGGCCCCTTCCAAAATTGTGTCCGGTGATCCCGACTTCCAACCAAGATGGCCACCAAGCTTAAAATAGAAAAATGGAGGGATGAAATTAAAAAAAAAACTTCTCTGAAACAACAAAAGATGTACTGAGCCAATCTCAACCAAACTTTGCTGAAATGATCCTTGGGTGGTCCCCTTCCAAAATTGTGTCCGGCATTTCAGACCTCCGACCAAGATGGCCGCCACAGCTGAACTTAATTTAACATAGGACCCTATGGGAAAATCCCATACAAATCTTCTTGTCTAAAACCATTAGCTCAATTGGAACCAAACTTTGATAAAATAGTCATTGGATGGTTCTCTTCCAAAAATGTGTCCGGCGGATCGGCCCTTCGACCAAGATGGCCCCCACAGCCGAACTTAGTTTAACATAGGACCCTATGGGAAATTCACACAAAAATCTTCTTGTCTGGAACCAGTGGCTCAATTGGAACTAAACTTTGATAAAATATTCATTGGATAGTCCTCTTCCAAAATTGTGTCTGGTGGTCCCGCCCTCTGACCAAGATGGCTGGACAGCTGAACTTAGTTTAACATAGGACCCTATAGGAAATTCACATAAAAACCATCTTGTCTGGAACCAGTTGCTCAATTAGAACCAAACTTTGATGGTCCTTTTCCAAAATTGTGTCCGGCAGTCATGCTCTCCCACCAAGATGGCCACCACAGTGTAGTTGTGTTGTTATTGAAAGCAGCTTTGATCCAGGTGAGCGATTACAGGCTCCTGGGAGCCTCTGGTATTATGTCAGTTTGATGTGGAGATGATATACATACATGTTTTGTATTTTCAACCTCTGATAGATTGCACATAGCTTTCCCAAAAGATGAAGAATGTTGGAAGAGACATATTTTTTTTCTGTCGAAAACTACCTTTTAATGATATCATATAATAATTTTTTACAGTGTACCAGTGTGTGAATGTTTGTAAAGATGGAGAATATAGACCTGAAAGATCAATGGATTGTATTCCAAAATCATCAACAACAATGTAAGTATTTCAAAAAGGAAGAAGTAGATTTAATTATAGAGGTCAATGATATACATGTATCAGTAATAGAGGGCTGTCGTGGTCATGATCATACAGAAGTTGCCTATCACCACTAAAGTTGAGAGTTCAAATCCTCCTCATGGCGAGGTCAACATTATATGATGAAGTTTGTCCGTTTTCATCCACCAATAAAACAGACTGCCACGATGTAACTGAAATATTGTTGAAAGTGGCATTAAACTCCATAACCCTAACCCTCTATATCAGTAATAGATCATTTGCACATTTACAACTTTGATTCTAATATTAAACGTCTTACAGGAAGGTATTCCCATTCAGATGGGCAAAAGGGTCCTCTTTCATGCAAAGTTCAATGAAAATAGGAAATATTTCTCCCCATTATAAATATCTGTTCAAAATTTTAGTATTGTAGCAACGTATGCATTTTCTTTTTGCTATAAAATTATCTTCTGATTTTTCACAAAGTTCAAATATCTACAAGTTATGAGAAAATTATATGCAAAATTCATTGTCCATTCTATTTCTTTTACTAGGCCTTTTACCATTTTGCCCGTCGTAAAGGGAAATAATATGTGTAAAAATGGCATAAAAATGTATAATTCAGACATATCGAAAATCCAAGACAACTTGTCTGACATTTGGTCAGGCAATTTAAAAAAACTGCCTGACCGAACGAAAATTTGTCTGACCGAATAAAAACCTAAAATGCCACCACATATTCCGCATCGCCATTAAAAATTCATTTCTTTGTTTAACATGTTTACTTCAAGAATACAGTTTTAGGTATTCAGTTATCTTGTGACATTCTCAATATTTGTTCAAAATCAAAAAGCTCATCCCGGAAATCATAACATTCATCTTCATAATCATCATCATCATCAATGTCTTTGTGAAAAAAATTATGATTTGTTGTCAAAAAAAAAATTTCTGTCCAGACATTAAATTCACCCACCCCTTTTTTCCACCTAAGATAAGAAAATGATGGTTTACCAATTACAAGAACACTTTTTAATATTGTTATAGAATGTTATTTTTAATGTGGTCATAAGTAAATAAGGTATTGTTTGTTTTCCTTGACGACTAACTCTCTGAAAGAGATGCCGACTCAAATGTGTTTTGGCTTTCGGTTTCCGGTTCGTCCGCATTGTATTTATCAAATCATGAATCTTTCGTACCTAACCATGTACACGGGTGGTTTGCTACGTCACACGCACGGATACTTGAACATCGTGAACGTCGCTTCGAGGTAGGTTTATGCAGTTGTACAATTTAAAAAAAGGAAAACTAACAAAACCAAGTAGTTCACCGAAGGGCCCAGATATCAGACTTCATTGTTAGCATACATTCATTGCGTGCAAACACTTCTGTACAGTTAAAATTCCAGGCAAGGATACCGTTCACACAAAATCCATCCTACTGTTCATAAGTGTCTCCACGCAATGAATGTATGGTAACAATGAAATCTGATATTGTAATCAACTGTGAGTGACAAACGATGGTTTGGATAGTACATGTACTGAAATATAAGTAAGTCACATTCTATTTTATCTATAAAAAAAAATAAAGAAAAACAAATTTTCTTCAAAATTTAAAAGCATCTACTTGTAATTCTGAAATGTAATTATATGGTATTGAATGAATTGTTTGAATATAAAAAAAAAAGATGGACAGGCACACATATTTATTAATATTTCATAATATGAATGTGTTCCTCTCTTATGCATTCTTAATATAAGTGCAAAGCAATTCTTTCATTGTTTATTTGATGTCCCAATGTGTATCTATTAACCTATTTACAGACCCCCTGTAGTAGTCTCCATTAATGGTTCAACGGCTGGGGTTGTGATCAAAACAACTTTGCAAACAACTACAAAATCTACACCAGAAAATTCTTTTGAACAAACAGAAACAACTGGTAAGACTACATGTACATAGCTTTATTTCAAATATTATATTTCTTATTAACTGTATATTGATTTTTCATTTGTAATCAGAATTGACCATTTCAAAGTTGAAATCGTGTATTCCAAGAACAGGACAGATGCAATATGAATACAGTGTACCTTCGTTTTTTTATCTGCTAACCTCATTTATGGCCATGACATTGCAATGTCCAAATATAAATTATATGTAAATTTACAGATGCATATACACATATATATACACGAAGTCTGAAAAACCAGTCAACGATCAATCTTACGGGGTGTTGGATCGTTACAGTATAAGTAACAAAATTATAAGCGTCTAAAATGGTTTGTGAAACAACACCAAGTACACAAAACAAAGTGATAAAGAATTAAACACTTCGTTGAATGACAAAATTTTCGTCCCACCGAGGGACTTTATCAATGTCTATTTAAATAAAATTTCGAACCAAAATGGCGACTTAATTTAAAAAAAAACAGTTTTTGATGGTCCATGTGTGGGACAAAAGAACCAGAAATTGCACATATGAAAATACATACATAAAAGAATTGAAATCGTACATATAAATTAATGAAAGTACAACAACAATAATATAAATACACAATAGGGCTACTCATTTAAATAAATGTTAAATTAGAAATAAAAATAAAAATAAATATCAAAAATAAAAATGAGACATTATTGGTAAATGTATCATATAAAACTGTCAAAAATATTATTTTTGAAAACGGTATGATATCCAAACTCATTCACAATAACGGCCCATCAAAGTGTGGAATATATACTTTGGGCCAATTGAGCAAACTGTATGTTCTAATAGGACTAGAGGAGACCAACAAAAATAGGAGTCAAGAAAGGATATTATTTTTTCTCATTGATTCCATTCGATGATATGTTCTTAAGTTTTCTAATCCAGAAGCTTTCCCTTTCCTGTCTACTTTTATCATCCCACTTGGGGTTATGGTCAATTATGGTGACCTTCAGTTTGCCGAAAGAATCATGGTGGTCCGTCGATCTGAGATGTCTGTTGAGTGGAAGGTCAGGTTTGCAATTTGCATCGCTTCTGTGGCCATTCAGGCGTTTACTTAAGTTGTTGTTTAGTTTCTCCGATTTATTGAAGGCCACAAATTGCACATTCCAGGAGGTAGATAATATTTTCTGTCTTGCAGTTGGCATTGCAGTATATGATGAATTCTTCTCCTGTATGTGTGCTGCTGAATTTTTGTGTGCATTGGATGTTTTTGCACGTCATACATCGTCTCGAATCACATTTTTGATCGAGGGGATATGTCAGCTCTCACCAAGATATCTTTCAAACTTTTGGGTTTCCTGAAAGCCAAGACAGGTGGTTCTTTGATCTGCCATATTGCATTCTTGAAATCCATCATGTCAATTAAAACAATATTGTAGCGATCGTGCCCTTGGACATACGGCGAACCATGTGTTTTGCATGGGACCACACACCTGTTTAAAGGAACGAGTCGATTTTTGACTCTGACAAAGTTTCCCTCCTGTTTTCTCCCATTTAACCAAATTCTGTAGGTTTTCAGTGTTTCTCCTATATATGTCAGTCGGTGTTCAACTGTATATAAATGTAGATAACCATGATTTTTGTTGCTGTATATTTACTTTCATTTATCGTGTGTAGTGCCATTTCCTGTACGAACTACGCATGTGCGGAAGTTCCGGTATGCTAATTTGTTTACGGATGTGACCCTGAGAGTTGACCTGTGTGTACCATTGTAAAACGGGAGTAAGGATATACAACCGAGTTGCCGGAAGGCTGTTTACTTTATTTTTGAATTAAACTACAGTTAATTTTTATTGTATTGTATTGTAGAACATTATTTTGTACCGTGGACGCCAAGTTCACGATGCTCTGTATGTATTTTTCTACTATCGGGGAATATTTTCCGTTCCTTTTGGGCCATTTTACGGTCCCGTTTTCGTTGCCCCGATAATCGCTCAGTTTGGCTCTGGGAGTATAAAAGCCAAGTTCCTGATAATTCCTGGCTCTTTTCTCACTAATTTTGAACACCAGAACGTACATATATTTTCGGTCAGTTGGTCATCATACTTCTCATGTTATTATTTTCTGGACAAAGTTTAAGCAGTTGATCTGCATTATAGAATCTATTTGGCATTGGAATATTGTTTCAGTTGTAATTTTACGGCTGATTTTCTAAATTGATAGGTTTTTGTCATTCATTTTGAACCTTTTCTGGTCATTTTGAGTTGCAGATATTTCAGCTCAGATCAGAACTAAATTGTCCCAGAAGCTTGCATTTTGTAAATAGCTATTGCTACTTATTCAAGCTGAATTTTCCATGTTACTACATAAAGAAATATATATGCCTTCCCCATCCCATTTTTCTATGTTCATTGTCGATTTTAAGGGACTGTGCTATTTATCCTGTCTGTTGTGTTTCTCCTATAGACAGTGCTATTTTAACTGCAGATAATTTGCTATAAAGTTTAAGCTAACTAAGGATAATTTAGGATACTTTAGAATAATTTAATACTTTAATAGGGAATGTCAATATAGCTCAATAATAAATAGGGATTACTCAAATCATACGATTTGAGTTTGTCTTCACTAGTTGCTCCGAACACTGTTCATAATTTATTTTCACATAAGATAAAGCTGTTAATAATTTATTATAACATAAGATAAAGAAGTTCAAAGTTTAACATTTATTAAGAACATATTTTAACAAATAGAGTGTAACAGTTGAACAAATAACATTGATTTAACAAATAATAATCTTGTATGTAGTTGGTTGAACACCATGCTGATGTTAACGAACATGAATGTACTTGTATTTACTGTATGCTATGTTTGAATGCAATAGAAAATAGTGCTCAAGAAAGTCTTATTTCTTTTTATTAATTTACATATAACCTAAAACTTGCTCACCCTGAGTCCATCGTAGTTCGAGGTCTTTGGTGCCCTTAGACTGTCTCACGAAAAAATCGATTGTCTCATCCGTAATAAATCTATTGGATTGTCAGACAGCCCTGCTCCATTGCAGACTGGTCTAGGATCATTGTCCCTGTTAAAGCATTATACCATTTCTCGAGTGCAGTTCATATTGTTCCAATTTTCTTCCTGATTACAGATTAATTCTGTCTTTATATTTTCTGCACGACAGATGTGGACATTTTTTACTTGGACCAGAACGTAATTGAGTATTAAAACCCTGTCGCCCCCATCGTGACTCTGATTGTTGAGTCTTCTGGATCTCGTTGTTAATCTATATACCTTGTACCCTGTTAATGACCCTAAAACTAAATGATTGAGCAACACGGTATTGTACATGATTACTAGGCCTGTTTATTTGGCCTAGTTAGGTTTCTTGTGTGCCTTTAAACACAAGTGGTGGCAGCTTTGATGGGAGATTAATAGTCAGAGAGACAACCCCTACTATTGGCTTGGCCCCCCGCTACAATATTATAGAAAATGAAGACATCGCCTTCCTTTACAATAATTTCTGGTTGGATTTTTATCCAGAATTGAAGCATACATGTTGCGAAATAACGTCCAGTGTTTACATTCTACACTGAAATGTTTTATATGACATCACAAGTTTTTATGACATCTATATGCCAATGTCATATATAATATTTCGTGGTGTTTTATTTTTTGCTATTTTTAGATAATTTCTTAAAAACCAAAATAGCGTTATTTTTGTCTTGCATTAGAATAGAAATAACTGCATTATATTTGAATAGTTTCCTACATCAATTAGGGGATTTGATGGTTTAAAATATCTGTTTTACTGGCTCTGCTATGCGTTGCCTAGTAATGCTGCATTTTCGTCATCACTTCCCCAATTAATGCCTGCAACTATTTGAATACAATACAGTTATTTCTGAATTTGTAGTTTGGCCTAAATAAAGATAGATATTGTACTTTAATGAATATTTGGTTACGGTACTGTGTGAATGCTTCACGACTAACATTATTTTGAAAGTTAAAAAGAATACTATTTGATTTTGAAATATAAGTGAGTGTATCCTGTATAGCTTATTGGGATATATCTTTTAAGCTCACCTGATCCAAAGGGTCATGTGAGGTATGGCTATCACTTGCCATCTGCGTCATCTCTAAACTTTTTCATTTTAATCTTCTCTGAAACCACTAAGTTAAAAAGATATATCTCAATGTGACCTCTTCATTTCACTTTGACTTGTGATGTCAAGTCCTACCACAGTTACAGAAGATGATGGTTTGAGTAACATTGCATGAAGATATTGAACAGGACAATGCGAAACAGGCCAGACAAGCTTGCAAAAGGCTCATTTTTGTCCCCTGACGCTTCGTCGAAGGGGACTATAGAAATGGGTATCGTCCGTCCGTCCGTGTGCTTTTTGGTTTCCAGATGATAACTTGTGAATGAAAAGTCAGATTGAAGCTAGGTTTGGTATGTAAGTGTATCTTATGAATATCTAGGTCAAGTTCGATAATGACAATTTTTCGACTATTTTTACTAGAGTTGTGCCCCTTTTT
>MJUT01006298.1:0-12374 GCA_002080005.1 Gigantidas platifrons | reverse complement strand
TGTTATGAGACTGTTCATATGTATATGTTGTCAATACCCTGACAAGGACATCTACTTCCAAGAAACCTTTATCCAAGCAACCATTTGACAAAGGGTGAGCAACATGATCATCTGTTGTGTCTATGAAAGGACAAGACAAAGAGTTGTCATCTGCGGATGCAGATTCAGTGTCTTTGGTATTCGAATCTATCTCATCGGAACATAAAATACTGTCCTGATTAGGTTCCGCACAAAATATACTGTCCTGATTCGGTTCGGCACAAAATGTATTGTCCTGGTTCGGGGCTACTTCACCGAAATCGATAGTAATTGTATCGGGTGTTGTCTCAGTATTTCTCTTCAAAAGTGGAACAAAGTGATTTGGAACAAAGCTATTTCCCTGACTGTTTGATGCAGACGTCCACAAAACGGTGCACATTGGAACATCGGACAAATTAACTCCTCGTCCACAAACTTTACGTGAATACGGTTCAGATACTATGAAAACAAAAACAAAATTATGAACATATTATTATAATAAATATAATGATGATAATAAACAAAAAGATAACATTTCATAAACACGATAACTAATAACATTTACAAAATATTTCGTTTTTTTTTCGTTTTTTTTATGAAGAATATTTTTTCCCAGCTTCTAACAGTACCTTCAGTACTTATAAATGATTAGAGTTATCGTCCTTGAGGTGTAATACCACTAAACATGGGTACCAGGCGAAAAGAACGTATGGGAAAGTAGTACGTAAACACCTTTTAGGCAAAAAACAAGAAATTTAATTTTGATGGTACCACGCTAAAATTGGCTTTGGACAGTCACAACAGACCCAGTTTGTCATTTTCCACACCAAAATGTTACAAAATACATCAAGGTGTCATGTTACAGCTTCAATATGAATATTATGCAATATTTTGGAAAATATTCCCCATGCACTAGATGTACATGTACAGAGGGTATTGAAATATAATTCTATACTTATTTATGACTTTACAATTATTGAGGCTGGTAGATTTAATGTGTTTTTGTAGTAAAAGGGCAGATGATGTTGAAAAAGATTGCTAAAATTAAGAATCTTAACAATTTCATGTTGTGGCATTTAGTCGACTTCAAATATGGTATATGGTGATACCGTTTTTGAAAATTTTATAATCCTACTTATTTTTCCTCATAAATTTTGGTAGTTATAGTTAGAACACATGTAAAGTGTACATATGAAGAATATAAGGCTATAGAAAGCAACTTTATTTCAGAATTATGTACTTAAAACCAGGTAATTTTAGTGATCACAGGAAAATTGCATTTGTCACTGGACATTTACTGTTAATTTTTCAATAATGATTTGATTTTTGGTGTTTTAACACCACTTTCAACAATATTTCAGCTATATCATGGCGACCAGTTTTAGTGGTGGAGGAAGCCGGAGTACCCAGAGAGAACCACCGACCATGGGCAAGCAACTGGTAAACTTTATCACTTGCGGCTGCGGCTGCGAGTCGAGTGCACCCTTTTTGTAATTTACAAAGCCGGGTGCGAACCCATGCCGTATTGGTGATAGGCTTGTATGAGTTGTTAGATCCAACGACCTAACTCATTGAGCCACCCAGGCCACCGTTAATTTTTCAAATTGTCAATGTTGATTTTATATTTTAGAGTATAAATTGACTGTAAATGTACATTTGTGCATCCGGCTAACTTGAAACATTACAAAAGTTGTCAAGAAACATTCATTTATTGAGTTTTGAAGAAAATTACAGTTGCAGATCACAAGAAATAACAGAAACCTGAAAATCAACAATCATAATTTTACAAATTTTGGGCAGCTTGAAGTAATTTTTGCTTAATATCTAGGTATTAGGTCTTATCTAATGTCTTGCAATGCATAATTAATGGATATATTGCGAGATCATTTCTATGAGGCAAAAAAAAAAGGGGTATGCATAAAATAATTTTTTTCATATTAATTAGATGTTAAATGTACAAATGAAGCATATATACATGTCATAAGTTGCTTATTGTGTTGAAAATCAGCTTTATACTTGCAATATATTGAGATAAAAAGCCATTGTTATGTTATTTCACAATCTGAACTCAACAGCTGAAAAATCAGATTTTTTCATTAAAAGCTTCATGGAGGTACCTTTGTATATGGACAATAATTCTTTCAAATATTGGACTGCCATATACCTGATATAGTTTTTTTTGACTGGATATTGATATAGGAATATAAATAAGGCAAGGAAAAGGTTAGAGAAACAAGTTTTTATTGCTCTTAGGTGTAATACCACTAAACATGGGTACTAGGCGAAAAGAACGTATGGGAAAGTAGTACGTAAACACAAAATGGATTCCTACATTGTTGGATAAAAAATAAACCCTATTAGATACTGCAAAATACTGAATGTCAGCAGAAACCTACATATTTAAGGGTAATATTAAGCCCATATTTGATATCCTTGTGGTTTTAAATATAAAATTGTTTGCATTGGAAAGAAACCACCTGAATTTGTGTTAAATCAAAAGTGAAAGTAGGATTTTTGACCGTAGATATCTTCGGACTGTCTGTTTTTTCTTATATGCCATTAAATGTATGTTGATTTTCGGAGTTAAGCTTCCAATTAGGTACCCCTTCCATGAGATACGAGTGTCACTTAGATTAAACTTAAGATGAATCCTGTATGAAAGCTCAAATTTATTTTATTTAACATAGAAGGCTATCGAGAATTCTTTAGTGGTATTACTCCTTGATATGCAGCTGTCATATTGTTGCAATGGAAAAGTATTCGTGGATACAACAATCGCTTCTCCTGAACGAATAGGTGAATATTTTTTTCGAAATAACATCATTTTATATTAAATTGATGTCCAACTTTTCATTTAAAAGGGGTTTATTCATAATTCAGTGGGGTTCACTGCTTTTTTTAGGGGTTCACTGCAATTCGATGTACCGGTTTCTGAAGGTGGTGTCAGAAACTGTTGTCCCTGAGACAGGCGGGAATACACAAGAGACACAAACCTTGAATGGCTGAAAAAAGGTATAATGGCAAAATGTGTCATGAAACTTGCAAGACAATGGTTTCCTAATGTGGCTGGAATTCCTTATATGTGGGAATTATAGTTATTTCTTTGTTCTTTTTCAATGATTCATTGGTGTCTCTCTCATTAGCCAAGTTTTGGAGGGAAAATCATCATCACTGTTTCTCAGTTAGAAGTTGTGTTTTTACTCTAAATGTTGGCAGAAAAATGCTTACAAGTCTCAGATTCATTTATTGTTCAATATCAAAAGACTGGATTTTATTTCTGTTGTGAATTTACTTCATTTATTGGAGCTGATATGAAAAAGGTAAGATCATGTGATCTAAGCATGGCTGCATAGCAATACTAACTTCCTGTGTAAACAATGACTGTAATGCCCACCTATCAATCAAATTCAAAATTCAAATACAAAACTGACCATTTTGAGTACTTTACACTCAAATTGTATGCTAAAGAATTTTTGTTTTATTATTCAAAGGTATATATAGGTTTCTTATTCATAATTCTACTTCCAAAACAAATTTGGGTTAAATAATTGTACATGTAACAGAGATACTGACAAAAATATCTCTCTGATATGACTGTGGCAAAGAAATTTAAATATCCCACCATATCTCCAATTGGCTCCTATTTATACCCAGACCCCGGCCTTTAACTTTTTATAACTTTATCACTACGTCTGACCGAGCGGGTACCGCAAACAACTCTGTAAATAAATCCTGTGTACATATACCTGATTCATATAAATTGGTGGAGGAAATTCATATTCATTCTAAAATTGGTGGTGGATAAAAAGAGTGCTCCTAGACTGGAGGGAAAACGAAAACAGAAGAAGAAGAGTTACCAGTCGAAATGTCAAAAAGAAGAAAAGTTTCTGATCACGATCGCGACGTTACAAAAATTACGAAATTCTTTCACCAAGTTTCAGGTAGATTTATAATTGTGATTATAGTGTTTACAGTGATTAAGAGGATATAATCGTGAAAATCGTTGTGTGACAGCAGCCTGTCTGCTTGCAAGAATGGCAAGATTACGATTTTCGTTTATCCAACTTTGGCCTAGCTAGAGTAGGCAGGGTCTGGAATTACTTTTTCATTTATACTACCAAACCTTTCATATTCTTACGAAACAACTATACCTCTTCTGTCTACATTAAAAAAAATGAAGTCCTGAAATAACCCAAGTTTTTTATATGTTCAGACCCCAATCATATCAATTATCGTGTTTTTAACAGAAGTGATCTCATAATTTTATTCAAATAGTTATTGTTGCTGTTTTCAGCTTGATTAACTCTTAACTCATCTCTTTTATACAATTTTCACACGAAAAAAAGCAAAAAAAAAAAACCAATTAACAGACAGGCATATTTCCTTTACTGGCTTAGCAATAATTATTCTGTCACATTACATAATAAAAGATAAAACAGACAAGCCAGTCATTAATTATTATCTTGTTAATAATTATATAATTTTGAGAGCATACCCACAGCTTTTTTCATTTGATGGTACATGTACCCCAACTCCACCAATTTGGGGGTACATGGAATTTTTTTAGGGTAAAGTGTGTGGCTCTTTATATTAATGTCCAATAAAACATTGTTAAAAACACAGTGTATGTTTTTATCATATGGCCATTCCCCAGGAAATATCAATGCTTGTTTGTTTATATCAGGTACATGTTTCTTTTAAGAAGTAAATCATGGAAGCCAGAATGTCCAGGAGCGTCTTACTAAATGGTCAAGGACGCCTTTCACAATGCGATATAGTCAGACAGTGAATTGCTTAATTTAATAAAACACATAAAACCTTAGTCTTATTGTTACATATTTCAATGAAAATAACATACATGTTTTATTAAATTTGGTTGCTAGTCAGGTCAGTCTGTTTGCTAGTAGATTTTTATTTAACTAGCAAAGTTTTGCTTGTGGTGAAAAAAGTTAATTTCTAGCCCTGGAATGGGAGGGCTTATGAAAAATGGGAGGGTAATTAAATCCTCGAAGCCTTACGGCTTATTCAGAGAATGCTTGAATGAGGGTTCATTCTCCATCATAAGGCCTCCAGGCTTTCTCGTGTTTAATTGGAAATCTTTAAAGAATCAACAAATCATGTGGTCAGGCTGCAAATTAACACAAAATTCACCAATTTATTTTTAATTAGCCAAGTTTCTCACAACAAATTACAGCATATATACTATTAAATTTACTGTCACTTGTATTTTTCACATTTATCAAGCTAAACTAAATGTTCCTTTCTCTAAACATTTAACTGAACTTATTAACTGTCTCTGATATCCAGTATAAAACGTGAAAAGAAAAAATTAAGTCTGTTTAAACACATATCCATCAGTACGATATTGTTCCATCCGCGACATCCATCATCACAAGACCATCAGGTAAATGACGTCCTGTCCACTACAAAGAATAAAGGATAAATCCTTAGCTAATATAACACTAGAATATGATGTCTCAGACTGTCGATTATAAAATTTATGAAAGATATTGACATTGGACCAATTAGCAGTCCTCATTGAAATGATTGAAATGCCAAAGCCTTGGAAGTTGAAGCTCCCCTGAATGAATGAGCGGTGAAGATAGATGTATCAATTCAAGCTAAATGTAATACAGTTTTTAACCACCTAGCTATTGTTGATGTTGAAACCTCATTGTAAGTTTTGAAAGAAATCAAAAGTCTTTGACTTTTTCTGAGTTTTGCTGTAGTTTTAATGTAATATTTAAGAGTGTGAACCACACATAACCTTTTATTAGCTCACCTGACCCAAAGGGTCATGTGAGCTTTTGTCATCACTTTGCGTCCGTCGTCGTCGTCGTCCGCGTCTGTAAACTTTTCATACTTTCATCTTCTTCTTTAAAACTACTGAACAGATTTGGACCAAACTTGGCAGAAATGTTCATTGGGAGGTCCTCTACCAAATTTGTTATTTTGGTTTAGATCGGAAATCCAACATGGCCACCAGGGCCAATAATGTGTTCTGATTGGTTGAAACTTTGAAAATCTTCTTGTCAGAAACTACTCAGCCGATGGAATTGTAACATTATAGAAATGATGACTGGATGGTCCTCTACTAAATTTGTTATTTTTGTGCCGATCGCATATCCAAGATGGCCGCCATGACTCGACTTAGTTTTAACATAGGACCCTATGTGGAAAATGTTTAAAAAAAAATCCTCTGAAACCAGTAAGTCAATTTAAAGCAAACATGGCATGAATGGTCCTTAGGTGGTCAACTTTCAAAATAATGTCATGTGACCCCGATCTCCATCCAAGATGGCCGCCATCAGTGAACATAGTTTTAACATAGGACTCTATGGGAAAAATGTTTAAATTTTGTTCCCTCTGAAACCAGTAAGCCAATTTAAAGCAAATATGGCATAAATGGTCCTTAAATGGTCAACTTTCAAAATTATATCCAGTGACCCAAACCTCCATCCAAGATGGCCACCATCAGCGGACATAGTTTTAACATAGGACCCTATGGGACAAAATTTTTAAAATCTTCTCCTCTGAAACCAGTAAACCAATATAGCAAACATGTCATCGATGGTCCTTAGGTGGTCAACTTCCAAAAATGTGTTCAGTGACCCCAATCTCTGTCCAAAATGGCCACCATCAGTGGACATAGTTTTAACATAGGACCCAATGGGAAAATTGTTTAAAAGTCTTCTCCTCTGAAACCAGTCAGCCAATTTAAAGCAAACATGGCATGGATGTTCCTTGGGTAGTATATACTTTCAAAATTGTGTCCGGTGACCACAACCTTCATCCAAGATGGCTGCCATGAGCAGACATAGTTTTAACATAGAACCCTATGGGATTTGAATAATAACTTAGATGTATTCGGCATGCAGACATTCTTAAGAGGACTTATTTATATCAGGTGAGCGATACAGGCTCACCTGAGCCTCTAGTTTGTATACTTGTCAATTTTAACTTTTTGCAATGTTTTGCCAGGTTTTGATGTTTTTGTCAGCTCATCGATAGTGAATACTACGTAGTCACCAAAGTCTGAAAGTAAATTTAACTTCAGACAACCTAAAGTCTGAACTCTCTGAGCTGTGGATAATGCTAAAAGTGCTACTAATTTAAGTGTCAACTCTTTCAGAGAAAGATTCTGCAATGGCCAGAGTGTGTTTAAAAAAGTCAACACTTTACTGACATCCGAAGTACATGTATACTTCGGTTTAGATGGTTTGGCGATAACAATACCCTTCATAAAATGAGATAACGCTGGATTATCACATAATGAGGAATTACCACAAACTGCTAAAGTCTGACAGATTGCAGATGTATGTGCATTTATAACACTAAATGATCTGCCATTTAATGCCAAGTCACTCAAATAATTCAGAATTTCACTCTCAGACGGGTGTATGGCACTAATTTTCCATTTACTACACCAAATAAGCCGTTTGTTCCAAATGAGGTCATATTGTTTTGAAGTTGACCTTTTCCATGACTGACAGATATATTTGATAGAGTGTTCTGAAAATCTTTTACTTTTGAGGTGTGACCTGATACTACGCAAGCGGCTAGAAATAAATGGTTTCTGCACAAGGGATGATTCTTTTTGTGTGTACTAACTGAAGTTAATTTTCCAAATTTGGAAGCATTTTTGGAATACCAATTAACAAATTTAATAAAGTTGGATACCAATGCTGAGTAGCCCACATTGGGATTATTAGAATTGCTTTGCTCACCTGATCGTCTTGAATTTTTGTCAATACTCTGTCCACCATGCTGAAAGGAGGAAAAATATATGGATTAAATTCTGACCATGAAAAGCTAAATGAGTCTGCAGCTAAAGTATCTGGTTCTGGGAACCATGACACATATCTTGACATTTGTTTGTTTAACCGTGTAGCAAATAAATCAATATCTGGCATAAAAAATGATCTATACATATTTTTTGAAACACCCTTTCATGTAATTTCCATTCCGTTGAGTCACTAAAATGTCTTGACATATAGTCTGCAGTAATATTAGACTTCCCTTTTATATGTACAGCAGTCAGAAAAATCCTTTTTTTCTTCACCCCAAAGTCAAATAGCTGTTGTCTGCAAGTGTATTGCTATAACTGACCCACCTTGATTATTAAGATAATACTATTGTCACATTTAATGCATATATGTGTGTTATGTAAATGGTTGTGTAAACTAAGCAGTGCAAAATAAACTGCTTATCACTCCAAAATATTAATGTGCAAACCAGATTCATTTTTTGACCATCGACCACCTGTTTTCCTGCCTTCAAAGTTTGCACCCCAACCTAATTTAGATGCATCTGTTTCGATGTAAAGTTCAATTTTTCCCGGTCTAATGTCTTTACCATTTTTATTAACTATGTTGTCTTGCCACCATTTTATTTCAGCTTTTGATTCCAATGACAACTCCATTTTTTGGTCAAATTCATTGTATAAATTGGACAAAGCTCTTACTTTGTCCCTATTCAGAAATCTGTAAAACAAAGGGCCAAGTCTTATAGCATTTCTTGCAGATGTAAATAGGCCAATTAAATGAGAAACTTTTCGTATAGTAAGACTGTTGGCAAACAGTACATCTGAACAGGCCAACAATATTTTTTGTATTTTCTCTTCAGGTAAGTACACCTGTAAGTACACAGGTAAGCAACCGAATCAATCTAATGACCTAAATAAATTATTCTTGTTGAAGGTACAAAATTTGATTTGTCAAAGTTAATAAAGAAACCAAGTTCTGACAATGTATTGACCAGAATTTCTGACTGTTGTTTACAAAGGCTAGGAGACTGCTTGCACAAGGGAATCATCTATGTAATAAAAAGAAGAAATCCCCATTCGTCTAATGTGAGCAAAAATAACTTTCATTAATTTAGTAAATACTCTTGGTGCACAAGATATGCCAAAACATAGACAATTAAATTGATAAAAGAGTATCATTCCAGGTCTGAATTTACCACCTTTCTTATTAGCTAAAAATATATTAGAAATAAATTCTCCATTTTCATGCTCACATTCTGAAATAGCAGCATTTGCTAGTAAATCCTGAACTTCCTGATCTACCATTTTATTACGTTCAAAACCAAAATCAATAACTTTAGGGATAAATGACTGGACAGGAGTCCTAACAAAATCAATTTTGTACTCCTTAATGGTTATCAAGATCCATTTGTCAGAAGTTAACTTTTTCCACATATCAACCTTTTGACATGAGCCAGCCTTGAAATTACATGTAACAGAACTTACCATCGACTGTAATTTTAATGACGATTCTTGCCCCTGAACGATCCCCTTGGACCTCTTTGGTACCCTCTTCCCCTGCTGTACTGGGAATTTTGGACATGGTACTAGTTGCTTTGGCCTCTCCCATACGGCCTGCGTCTGAAGTTTTTTTAACCTCCATATGTTGGGCGAATCTGTCTATTAATCTATGAAGCATCACTTATTTCTTTCATACATTTTGCAACGTCCTTTGGAAAGAGTTGTTCCTCTATTGGACATGTAGAACTACATAATTGTTGGAATGTTTTGCTAACGTATTGTCTAATGAAATGGCACCTTTTTATGTTCATCTCAAAAAAGGTGTTACAAGCTAGAGATATTGCCTGAGTCAGTAACTTCTTAGCTTCTGTGACATCAATATGTGTCGATTCAAAGATCTGTGCAAGCTTAAGCATGGGCACAACCACTTGTCCCAATATTTTCTGTACATCTTGCATGGATTTGTCTCTCTGTTGAATATTCGGATATAAGTAACTCCATATTTCCTGATTTATAAGTGGAGGCACAAGCAACATACAGTTGATAGGCACACTATTAGCTTCCAAAAACGCAGACACGTCAGCCTGCCTTGTGCATGCTGAATTAATAAATTCTGCAAGGTTTTCTGAAACAGCAGAAGAAAAAGTTTGGTCCTCAAATATCTTTGGCAACTGTAAGGACGAACTCACTCTCACAGTCCGTACTGACAATGACACAGTTATCATGACCATTGGACTTTTTGAATAAATCATATCTCACCACGGGGACATAATTCTCCTCCATTTCATTATAATCCTCGGGTTCATCGTCAAAATTATCATGAGGAGACATCACGTCCATGTCAATATTTGTTGACATTGATGCAGGTGCAGACGCAGCTGCCGAAACTGTGGACTTGCTACAGCCAGGAATATTTTTAAAATGTTCAAAAAATTCTCGCATCATAACAGCCAGAGACATATCAGAACTTTCATGATTTTCAGAGGCCTTTTTTTGCTTCTTGTTTTTAAGAGGGCTAGATGAACTAGGAGTAGGAGCTTTACGCTTTTTGGCAGGTGCCTTCTTTTTAAGATTGTTTCCCTGACCTTTCCCTGGTCCTGTACGAACCTTTTTCACGGAGGATTTCACTGTAGGCTTTGCAACTATATCCTCAAAGCCAGAAAAACTGGCATCACATTCAGCTTCACTATCAAACAATTTTAAGACCTCCGTGCGTTCGTTATCCGACTTAGTTATCAACACGCTCATCTGCAGAGCTAATGTCTCTGAACTTATTACTGTAACTAGCCATTCCGACAGTATAACCAGTACAAGTTTGCAGCCACCATGTAGTGCAATAGAAAGTGTGTGTATAACACGTGGCCTTTGTTACAAAAAGGCATGTTTTTGGGGTGTCCCTGGACTTATATACCAGGGGTAGAATCACCTGTGCATATCATCAAGCTTGGATATTTATTTTTCAGTTCTTTTAATAGAAAGGCACGTGGCTACTTTGTTGACACAAATTTCCAATAGTTCTACTCCGGAAATATTATCTGTGTAAACACAGATGTTTTTATCACGTGACCCCAGTACAAACTCTGTAGTTCTTATCTAACTAACACATGTTTTATATAGGGAAATTTTATCATTACAGTAAATAGTTTTTAATTACACAGCAATTAAGCAATGGCTTCAAACTTTTTTTTCAAATTCTGTAAAAGATTTACAACAGTATTTAAGGGCAAGGGGTGTTGTAATTGCAAATCAAAGAAAACTTGACTTAGTAAGACTTTGTGAAGCAGCAGAAGAAATTGGAATAGAGATAGATCCTGATGGCTTACTAGAAGATAGAAAAGAAAAGTTAACCACACATGACAATGAGATGTTAAAAAATCCTGTGCTAGAAGTTAAATCAGATGACTTATCAAAGTTGCCACAAATATCTATATTTAATATCTACAATTATTTACTTGGATTTAAAATGTATGACCACAGCACTCTACGTAACTATCAGCGTATGGAAGGCTATTTAATGTTTGAAGATGGATATGTTTTAGATGTTAAGACAACTACATGTTCTTCAGATAATGGTCAACATGACAAATAATTTGCAATCATAAGCAATGTCAAACCCAGAACAAATGAGAAAGATCCTGTCTCCAAGAAGCCATACTATTTATCTTGGATTATTGTCACGAAGGAGGCCAACCAGTCTGCTTTAACCACTGAAAAATCCCCTTTAACATGGAACGATTAGGAACTCCAGTGTATCTCATACAAATGACATCACTAGACAAAACTTCATTCATAAAATGCTTTCTACTTAAGGAGCAAAGACATTTTTTATCCTCAAATAAATCTGTAACACAATTTTTGCAACAAAGTCTTGTGTCTGTGTCACAAATATCATTTGTAGGCTGACATTTTTGCTCATCTTTAGATTGGGAATCATTGTCCACAGAGTTGTTTTCAGATACTAGAACTTCACTGGCTAAGTCTTCATGTGTTGTTATATCTGATGACAGAGATGTGAAAGAAGATGATAATTCCAGTAAGGCTTCAGCTGCATCGATTTTACTTATTTTTCTCCTCTTTGCTGGAGGTGGTTCTCTTTTAGTTGGGGCTTTTCTAACAGGTTTCTGTCGCTGAGCTTTAGCCAATGGGTCTGCAGGTTCAGGGTCAGGATATTCGTCAGTTGGCCATTTTTCATCTTTGAAGTGCTGTAATATTTTATATAAAATTCTTATTGACAGTGGTAATTTTTTTTTGCATATCTTTGTTTATATTTCATTTATCTTTAAATATTTAATAAAGAAACTATAAAAATAATCAGATTTACTCAAAAGAATTTTTTTCTACAAAAATAAAATCAGAAATAAAAATATTATTATGTTCATATATTGATTAAATCATAAGTAAATTTATCTATTTAATTATTAGTAAATTAATTTATAATCATAAAGTAATGCATACCTTTGTACAGATAAATTTCCATTCTGTAATATTGTCAATATTCTGTTGTTGATGGGGTCTTCCACTGAGTTTTATCCATCTCAAACATTTTTTATTGTTTTGTTTTGCAAATGGCACAAATTGCACATTTTGCATA
>MJUT01006281.1:2383-44415 GCA_002080005.1 Gigantidas platifrons | reverse complement strand
CAAACAGAAATGAATTATTTCATTTTTCGTTATATATTTTTTTCTTTCTTTTATCACCACTTGGATGTTTACCTGTCTTGACTACAACTTTCAAGGCGGTGACTTATAAGACATTTTACGCTGAAAACAAAAGATAGACCAACACAAACCTCGGGGCTCCAAAAAAGTAATCAGGTCCTACTTCACCAGAGACACATGTTGTTTGCTCCAGTTACATACATAGATACCAGTAAACAAAGTCATGGCTGCGACCGTGAAACGTTAGAAGTTATTACTCCAATGTAGCCATTCGGAACCCTTGGTTCGGCGGCTTTCTTGCTAGCAATAATCCTCTATCAAGGAAATCATGATTCATGCAAGGAACCACAAGCTCTGGAATCAACTAATAGCTATATACTCTTAAATTGCCGTCGTCAAAAGTCTAAAGTACTTTGATATACCAAGCATACATAAAATGTACCTTCTCCCTGTGGAGTATTATTATTAGTTCTTCAATAAACATCCCTGGCAAACATTATCACTCCAATATATATTATCGATATGTTTGGATCACCGGGTTGTTAACTTGATCAACAAGATGGGTGTTACTAGTGGAACTGGAAGTCTGAGTTCACCTTTATATCTAGGATTGCGTTGTAGATCAATATATTGCTGTGTGGATCAGTGCTTGTCTTTTCCTATTGTTTTCCCTTTGACCATTGCATTGTCTGGTGTATATTGCTTTGTGGATCATTGCTTGTCTTTTACTATTGTTTCCCTTTGACCATTGCATTGTCTGGTGTATATTGCTTTGTGGATCATTGCTTTTCTTTTCCTATTGTTTTCCCTTTGACCATTGCATTGTCTGGTGTATATTGCTTTGAGGATCATTGATTTTCTTTTACTATTGTTTTCCCTTTCCCTTTGACCATTGCATTGTCTGGTGTATATTGCTTTGTGGATCATTGCTTTTCTTTTACTATTTTTTTCCCTTTGACCATTGCATTGTCTGGTGTATATTGCTTTGTGGATCATTGCGTTTCTTTTACTAATTTTTTCCCTTTGACCATTGCATTGTCTGGTGTATATTGCTTTGTGGATCATTGCTTGTCTTTTACTATTGTTTTCCCTTTGGCCATTGGATTGTCTGGTGTACACCTTCTGATTACCTCTTTTGTTGTCTTAATTGTTCCGAACAACCATGATTTAGAGATCATTTAACCATGATATATTGACGTGAACATCAGAATAGTGGTTTGAATTCACTAAAATATATTTCAAGTCAGTGGTCATTAAAGCTAAGGTTGCTAAGTAACACAATATAATCTATGAAAACTACTATGCTTATGCGAATTAAAAACTCGACGAAGTTTCAAATTTCTGTAAAGTAAATTAACTTAACAAAACACCGCGTAATTTTTATGTTTAAATATTCCAAGATTATTGTTATTGCATTTTATAGCCAATTCACTGTGTAACCTCCCCTGTTCACGACAGGAGAGAAAGACGTATATAGGTATTCTCGGACCAGGGGCAGGTATAACCTCCCAGTTTTCGTGTAAGCACCCAACCAAGTTATTAACAGACAGTGGTGAGACCAAAGAATGTTACATCCGTTCTGAACCGTTTTTAATACTGCGGTAGGTAGCAATATGCCTTTATGTATAATGAAATTCCTGTTTTTTTCAGTTTTATTTAATCGTTATTCGACAGAAAATTAATTAGTAATACATGTATCTCATAATCACACTGGTGTTGTAACGATCAGCGTGATCACCTCGAATGCGGTACATCGTGGGCTTAAGTCCCTGTTGGATCAAACAAATGAGTACAAAATTGGTATTTGTTGCTTCTCCGCTAAGCATGCAGTATTAGGGAGAAGAGCAAAGGCCGTTTTGCTCGGAATAAGTATAATGTGTCCCAGTGGAGCGTCATGTCGACCTGCGGACTGTTGTTGCAATGAGCTAGCACTATAAAAATCCAACTAAGCGTGTTGGTCTATTATAAAGCGGACCTCATCATCCTGTAATCCAATTTTACTTGTTCTCGCCACGCTATTGCTGAAAAATAGCTCATTTGATGTCAAGCAACAATCCCCCCTCACTATGTTGTTTATCTCGATAGACAAAAACATGATATAGACGATATTCTCATAACAAAAACATGATATAGACGATATTCTCCTAACACAAACATTATATAGACGATATTCTCATTACAAAAACATGATATAGACGATATTCTCCTAACAAAAACATGATATAGACGATATTCTCCTAACAAAAACATGATATAGACGATATTCTCCTAACAAAAACATGATATAGACGATATTCTCATTACAAAAACATGATATAGACGATATTCTCCTAACAAAAACATGATATAGACGTTATTCTCCTAACAAAAACATGATATAGACGATATTCTCCTAACAAAAACATGATATAGACGATATTCTCCTAACAAAAACATGATATAGACGATATTATCCTAACAAAAACATGATATAGACGATAATCTCATTACAAAAACATGATATAGACGATATTCTCCTAAGAAAAACATGATATAGACAACATTCTCCTAACAAAATCATGATATAGACTATATTCCCCTAACAAAAAACATGATATAGACGATATTCTCCTAACAAAAACATGATATAGACGATATTCTCCTACCAAAAAATTGATATAGACGATATTCTCCTCATTAAGACACGATTATTTCATTCCTAGGCATACATCAACATGACATAGACGATATTCTCCTAATTAAGACACGACTATTTCATTCCTAAGCATACATTAACATGATATATACGATATTCTCCTAATTAAGACACGACTATTTCATTCCTAAGCATACATTAACAGATTATCTATTCGTACTCCAAATATGAAGTAAAATGTATATATCCTACAATGGTTCTTTTGGAGCATCAAATTGCATTGACTGTGCATTCTCTGACTGTATACTTTATGCTGGTTACCATGGTTTTATATAGAACAAATCTTAAAATTTTCTTTTCATAGAATACTGACTTAACGCGGACTACGAAGAGGACACTGTTTCTGTCATGTGTTTAAAAGTTATTTAGTTTTTCCGGTTAATCTGAGAGGCATACTGTGTTTGAAATTTAAGGATGAATACCTTATTTCTGATGATAATATTTATTTGTACTTGTATATACATGTATATATCTAAATCGTTTAATAATCGTTGTGGCTTGTTATTGTAGTAAATTATGCATTGTGATATTCATTCATTTGTGTTTGTATTTCCGATGTTATTATGTGTTTCGGATATCTTTTTTTACCATAATATGTCCAATGTAGACTACTGGTTTATTTCAGTCGAGCAGGTAACAAGTTTCAGTGTTTGAAGCATACTGGTTCTGACCCAAGTGGTTTATTTTCTATTTCCTATAGGAAACCGGCTGGTAAGTAACATTACGTAAAATAACAGAAAAGCTTCAATCACAGTTAAGTATTGTGCAGTACGATTATAGTTAAATTGTTAAACCAGAAATATCTGATCATCCTGATCGAGAGACAGCCGCATCAAAATGTCATTATTGATGATAAAGTGGGCTGGGAGTTAATGATAAACAACAGCTGATAATGGTAAACATAAGCTCAATGACATGGATGAGGACTCTTACGTGAATATATAAACTCAACGTCAAACACATAAAATTAGATTTCTAAATTTTCATACCTGAAATGCGACGTCTTTAACTACTGGTCAATAACGATACGCATAAGGATAGCTTGGTATATACCATAATGAATATTAATGATAAAATTAGTATATTCTACCCATTCTTATGCACCGTCTTTGGACGTCAATGAAAATGAATGAATTCAAACAATTGTGTCTATGAATACATATTAGAGAAATTAATCATTTGTAATGTATACTAAAACTGTGGTATATTATCTTATTACAGTAACATTTTCACACAGTCCAACATTATGTGAGGTATGTGGTGTTTCTGGAAGGTGGACGCTAAACATTTACGTCGGTATGTATCACGTGTATTACTACATTGTAATAGTAAATACACTTTTCATGTAAAACAGAAATACAGAAATATCTACTTGTTGCAAATAAATATATTATGGTGGCTAAGATTGAGTTTGTGTATGATTTTGTTTTTAATCACTATAATGAAAAATAAGAACTGAAAAACAAATACAATAAATGGAACTGAATGGAATTTCAAGAAATTCTTACGCGGTTTCCCTTACTAGTGAATGCGGTAGAAAAAATACAAGGGCAATCAAAAATGAATAATGGGAAATATAGAGACACAGGCATCACTGGGCACAAGAAACAGAACGAATATAATCAAAACAAAGAACGCACCACAGAGAAAAATGGAACACCAGAGAGAAAATATGGGAAACCAGAGAGAAAAAATGGGATACCAGAGAGAAAAAATGTGAAACCAGAGAGAAAAAAGGGGACACCAGAGAGAAAAAAGGGGAAACCAGTGAGAAAAAATGGGACACCAGAGATAAAAAATTAGACACGAGAGAGAAAAAAATTAGACACCAGAGAACAAATGGGACACCAGAGAGAGACAAAAAGAAACACCAGAGTGACAAAATGGGACACCAGAGAACAAATCGGACACCAGATAGAAAAAATGAGACACCAGAGAGAAAAAATGTGACACCAGAAAGAAAAAATTTAGACAGCAAAGAGAAATAAAAGGGACACCAGAGAGAAAAAATGGGACGCCAGAGAGAAAAAAATGAGACACCAGAGAGAAAAAATGAGACACCGGAGAGAAGAAATGAGACAGCGGAGAGAAAAATGAGACACCAGAGAGAAATAATGGGGTTAACCTAGATGCTCGCGAAGAGTAAGTAGTTTCTGTTCCTTATAAGACACTCGTCGTGTTACCTATAATCAAGATCAGAAAAAGTGCTGTCGATAACATAGGAATGAACAGACATACGTAAAAGGGGTAAGGATACATTGCCATAATTTAACTTAACGTACGTGCATTTAAATTCTTAAATTAAACTTCACATCATATACATACATTTCGTAAATTATATGAAATAAAAATGGTTATAATTATTTAGTAATAGCTTGAAGTAGGTGTTTGATATAATGTTGGAATATTTATTTATATTTAAGCTGCAGCATATGGAGGTGAGTACACTATTATTGTTTGTATATCTCGTATTTGTTATTAACACATGTTCGACTGTTTATGTAACAAACCACTTGATATTTGTCAAGTATGTTATTTCCGTTATTCTGATTAAGTACAACTGTGCGACATACTTTCTTGATAGAGAGCTACTACTAACAGAGAAGCTACTCAACCAATGTTTTCTAGTCGTCAAGTTGAAGTTACCAAGTTCAAAGTTTTAACACAACCATCGTGATTTCGTTAACTACTACGGAACATTTGTGTCACATATTACCATGGATATTTTCCTTTTTCCGTAGTCACAATCCAGGCCTCAAGGTTTCTTTCGTGACTTATTACACTATTTTTTACTTAATATTTGAAATACTACAGTTGTCACTTATAAAGTAGGAACAACTTACATACCCAGAGCATCTGATCTTTGCGGGTTCGTGTTAATCCATTTTAGTTTTCTATGTAGCATTTTTAAACTTTTTGATTTTTGTTTGTTTGTTTTTGTTTTGTTTTGTTTTGGAATTTTCTGTCCTCGATATTCGTTTTCTGGTTACATCTTTTGAATAAAAGCGTAGATATATAATTTAGTACACACGACGCGTTTCTGGAATAAAATATATTTTTTAAGACACGCTCTTTGATTAAAACGCAAAATAAAGCAAGATCATTTCAGGAGCAAGTAGATTAAAGACCATACAAACGATGGTCAACATCGGATTTATTTTCTCATGAATATTACACGATTCTATCTCACGGAAACCCTGCAATTATGTTTGTAATGTTTTACTTTTCGTTTTTTTTTTTGGGGGGGGAGGGGCTTGCTATAATATGTGTCTATGATTTCTTCTGCAATTCCGCAGTTATATCATGACTACCTAATTAGAAAATCTCGAATTGTATAACGTTATTGTTGTTTCAGTGTATTTACAGTTAAATGGTGTTGTTAATGAAAACATAGATATCTAATTTAGTGCGCTTCTGGGATAATCCAGGGGTAGTTGTTGAACTTCTGATTAAGCTAATCATATGATTAGCCATAATTACATTTTTAATTCTAATAACATATTTAGCTAATGCAATGATTAAATTCTGTTGTTGAGCTGTTTTAATCAATGTATTAACTAATCATATTTAATAATTGCATAAGCTAATTTTGTGATTAGGAATTAAAAAAAGTAATTTGGGCTAATCATATAATTATATTAGTCACAAGTTCAACAACGGACCCCAGGAACACTCATAATCAAAAGACCGGGAAACCGAAATAACCTAAAAAGTATGTAAGAACACAAAATCAAAACGGCCTAAACAGGATAGACAAATTCAGCAAAGGTAACAAATTTCAACCATTACTATGGCTATATTTAAAATACAAAATAATTGTAAACAGAGTAACTGAGAGAATCTAAAAATAATCCGATTGTCATAAATGTAACGCAAAACAAAAGCAGACACGCTTGAATGAATTGTGCATGTGTTTAATTATTACACGTAGTACTAGTATATGTTTTATTACAGTTCACAACGCATCAAAAGGTAAGTAATTATTAAGTGTTAGGGGACAGAAATAACCATTTTCATGCTTGATTCAACAAAACAACGAAATCACTTTTATAATTATGTAACTAGTTTTGATTATACACGATTGTTCAAAGCTAATATTTAGTCATTTAAAATATACACAATAAATAACTTACCTTGTCTATGTCAAAATATGCTTCTTTTGTATGCCCGAAATTTTATAACTTTCTTCTTAATATGGAATTCCAAACGTCATTTACACTCCAACTATAATGTCAATAGATAGTGCAATAACTACAAGACTGTATTCTGATAAATAATTCTTGATTTTTATGTAATGATCGATCCAATATTAGCACTAAGCATGTCTGGAGAATTAACAGAAATTGTTTAGGAAAGATTTCTTTATTTAGCGCAATGAAAATTTGTATACCGTTCTATGCATTTTAGATGCGAAATGTATTCTGTGTAATACAATTTGTCACTTCAAGCGAAATCTAAACTGCAAATAACGAGCTCAGTGTCATGTAAACAACTAGAATTAGGTTATGTAAAGAGCGTCTTTGGAACATCAAAAGACAATCTGACCAGTAAATCTTGAATTAGGTTCTGTAAACAGCGTTATAAGAACATCAAAAGACAATCTGACCAGTATATCTGGAATTTTACAATGCTTATAATAACATTACAATGGTTCTAGTTCTCTAGAATTATATTATAGCTATTATTATATGACTATAAATATTTCTTTTATCTAATTGGCTAAAGACATGAGATTTTTTCTTGATAGAACTTTATGAATACTGTATAAGCCTTTAATTTCCGCAACTATTAATTGTGATCGTTCCAGGGGAGCCTTTGGAGCGTTATATTAACCTCACGTGACTCTAAAATCGGAAAAACCCTACTCTTAATTTTAGCGTCACGTGAGGTAAATATTACGTTCCAAAGGTTTCTCTGGAACGATCTAAATTAATCTCTGCGATATGCATAAATCTTTCTTTGTTACCATTAAAATTTACAACAACAACAAAAAAAGCAAAAACGCATGTAGTGTTTTATGCCAATTTATTAAACATGACATAGAGGACATTAATAACAGTTTAATATAATAAAACAATTACTGACTTTCATTTCGATTAATATAAGGATCTATTGATATTTACCTCGGCTTCGGCCTCGGAAAATATCATATATTTTGGAACGATAAGTCTTTATATTAATCTCAACAAAGGTCAATAATTGCATAATATATATACTTGTATCAATTATCTGATGTGTAATTTAATGGTATTATAAGCAATATCATGGTTTTAAGGGCTAGACTTAGAAATTATCTACGTTTGTAAAGGGCAATAAATTGTTTTCCTATATATTCCATAATTGTGAAATTTACATGTCCCTTTTATTGTTTGTAATTTGTTGGTGTTTATTCTAAGTTGTTGCATGAGTTACCTCCCCTTTTCAAACGTTTTATGCAATGTATAATGTATTACGTTTACTTCAATAACAGGACTTTTAACTTCATTTAAAATATTTCTATTTGTATAATAATGTTGACTGTTATACGTAGACAAAATATATTGAGAACTATTACAATAAAGGAGGTCCTGATATTGGTGACTAATATATTGGATCAGATAGTCTTGAAAGCGAGGATATTCTTTGTTTCATTTAAGTCTTTAAAAATATGAAGATTTTTGAAGTTAGAAATAACATATATACTTAATTAAATTTTAGAATGTATTATTTATACCTGATGTATCGTAACAATAGCTGGTCAGGGAGTCTTCACTATGATATATTGACAGATTGGATCGGCCCCCTTGCACGTGGACTAGCTATATATAGCTTGACAGACAGCTGAAAACCCAACCTTCCCCGCGTGAAACTGGCATGGTAGATGTACTATTTTCGCATAGTATATAAACGCTATATAGTTCTTTGTGATATATACCAAAATATCGTATGAGCTTATATTACAGAAGAAATTTACAGAAAGCATAATAATTCATAATATGAGTATACGCTTAGCATGGAATATAAAGAAAATGTCAATTTTATCGAAATATTTTCTTTTTATTCAAGTAATATTTGAGAATTTTATTCTGTAATCTGTGAAATTTTACTTCGAAGTAATAAGACATATAATCACTACATTCAGAATTTCAAGCTCCAACTCCTTTCTGAAGCACATGATAACCAAACCAAATATTACATATGCTCATATATTAACTTGTAATTTAATTAACAGGCTAAAATCAAGAATGAAATACATTTGTACTCATCATCTAAATAAATAAATCAATCAATCAATCAATAAAGAAGTAAGTTATATTTGTCATAGTTATGTAAATTGTATATTTTTCAGTGCATTTACCACGTAAGTACATGGATAAGCTATATTTACATTGCAATACCGTCCTTATAAACACAACATATATACTCATATCAACATATGACGTTTCATTATTGATGGTATTTTTAAGTAACATAACAAAAATGATATTGACTTGTAAAATAAAAAGCTAGAACACATCTCACCATAAATCATTGAACACAAAGGAAAAAACATGATATTTGACGATGATAATTCAGGTCCTATCTTGAAACAGGTATACAAATGTGGGTATAATCGGCTAGTGCGATCCCTGTTTTTAATAATTGCATCCCCAACAGCAATACATATATACATACCATCAAAATATTAATGCAGAAATTGAAATTAAATGCCACTGCTCACATTTCTGACATCTATGAAAACATGATGAAGTGCAGTATACTTCAATCAATAGTTATCATTAGCAATGTGATATGTATTTGTTTTCTTTCTATGCTAAATTTGTGGATTGAAGAGACAATGTGTCAATTTATTTCTGTCCAATTTTGTAATTCTTTGAAATGTCACATAAAATATATGTAATATAACTTATTTAGAGTGACCTTTTGTGTTTTGCTTTTTCATTTTTGTTCTTGATTTATTTCTTTCTATATTTTGTGTGTGTGTGCTATCACCTCCAATTTGAATTTTATCAACTACATATGCTATACATATATCACAGTTGCTTTGTTTTGAAGGAATGGATTTCTCAAAGCAATATCGCATCGAAGGAGAAACCTAAGATGGGAGATGCGATGAGATGTCAATTTGGGTTTTGAACATATTACCAATAATATGTTGAACGAGGATTCATCAGAGTTCAATATGACGTCACTGACACGTTATTACAAAAAGAAATCAGCAATTATATGTTATTATCTTCCAATTGTGTGATCGGAGTACTAATAAAGGGGGTCAAATAAACTTCAGTGTTATTTAGTCCTAATGAACATAATAACGTATTTATGGTACATGAATCATGTAGAGCGACAGAAAGAAACGGTAACAGTATAACCGCTGACTTCACAGATGATGCCAATGAAAACGATTAGAACGACACTTGTTTCAGCTATTTTCAGACAATTTGGCAGTGAATTTGGACATTTTGATAAAGCACGATAGATACAATATACTTTGTCATTAACTATATGATTACTTTACACTCGTTGCGAAACGGGTCAGAAAAGACCAAAAAAGATTCGCTATTCTGCTCGTTTCTAAAGCTCGTACAAATAAATTATATATTTTTTGACAATGTATGTATATTGTATATATATCTTACTAGTTGCTTGATAATAGATATCCCCGAGTGTAAAAATAAAAGAGAAATCTTAGAAATCATCGATAATTGTTGTCATTTTAATGCATGTTGTAAATGTAGAGAAATGTCATTATGTAAAGTTTTAAAAACCTGTGTCCGGTCTCATTATGCTATGATATTATGCAAATTAATATATGTTTAAGTCAAATAATAAGATCTATATAATGTAATAAAAATGTTTCTTTATATTACAGGTATGGGTTGTAATGTACCTAAACATTGTCCAATAACTAATCCATATGGTGCCATACCTTGTACCGACAATAAATCTCTCGAGGATGACGGATTCAACTGTAAATGTTGTAAGCGACGTCGTTATTTCTAATAAAGTCAACTTTACAGCATTGTTGTGTTAATTGTTTTTTCTCAAGACATCATGATATAGTTTATTCAAAAACATCTGTTTACAATAATCTTAATGGCCCTGTGTTGCACATTGCGGGCCGCTGTTATACATTAATTGCTAATATCCAGGGATAACAAGTGAACAATTCATTTAAAGAGTCAAAGAAGAGTTTGAAGATACCAAAGGGGTAATCAGAATCAATAAATCGACGAAGAACAGACAACACAATGGCCAAAAGAAAAATCACAAACAACAGTCTACAAAACATACTCATAAAACTAAATATCGAGTAACACGAACCCCACTAAGACAGGGGCGAGGGTTAACTCAGGTGCTCCGGAATGGTAAGTAGTTCCTGCTCCACTAGTGTCATCCGTCGTGCTACTATAGTTACAAAACCCGGTGATAAGTCATGAATGAATGTTTTCAATAATTGTCACCAAAATATTAGCATTAGTAACAAAAACTTCACGACAGAATGATACTAGGCATGACAAGCAAATTGAACATTTTTCCTTTAATTTCATTTAGTGATATTGTCAGAATCAACTTTGTGAGTCTGATACTGAAAAATATCGATCAGTATGACGTCACATTATGACGCTTGATTTCGATAAAACAATAGTATCAGTTTATAAATATATTGGTATGTGTTTTAACAATAAAATCACAGATCCAACAATACAAGCACCATTGTAAGGAAAACAAAAAAATGAGGTTTTCCATTATGACTTGGTTAACCATTCCAGAAATGCTTTGTCTACGAGGACCATTAATATGTACCAGTTGTCATAGTCACAATCCCCTATTTCTTTCGCTGTTTCTACATGACTTACTACCAGGTTTTAGCGTTACTAAGGCGATGGGTGCCACTAGTGGAGCAGGAACTTCTTACCTTCTCGGAGAATCTGAGTTCACGCAGGATTTTAAATGTGATAATCCTCAGTGAAATTACTTTCAACGCGCATTCAAAAATCGTTGAGTTAAGCAATATTATGCAATTATCACCCTTGTTGGAGTGTGCACCGACGGTTTGTCTCCCAGAGAAAAGTAAGGTCACCCGAGGGCTTGCTACATTGGAAATATTTTCTTTTTTATGTGCATGATTTGAAATTGTAATTGAAACAGGTACAATGACCGCTTTAACTCTTTTTTTTTGTTTTATTTTTCTTTTATTTTTTTGTTGTTTTTTTAGGCACGTTTTTGTCACGCATAATATGAAATTATTATTGTCCATATACATCTTTGTCCCTTTGATGATTACGTAATACATTAGTCTGTGTTTCACAGTTGTATCATATCTGTCACAATGTTTGGATACATATGTCTCGTCATTATTGCTATAGTTTATGGAGGTAAGCACAAAATGTTCTACATTTAATATATTTTTTGTTCATCAATACAAATACAAAATATTGTATTGCTAATCACAGCGCCCAAGATGAGCAGTATAATCACAATTAATTGATTTACAATGATTGGAATGATTTACATATGATTCATGACATTTAATATATTTAATATTGCATTTAAGATTATTTACGTCACTACACTATCCAGAAATATTATACAGATCTATAAATCTAATATATTTAAATAATTAGCTGTCATAAACAATGTGCTGCATGTCAAGATAAATGTTATTCTTTAGCATGTAGAGCTTGTTGTGGTCGTGATTGTCTGGTAGTTGGTACCTATGTAATCAGTGCCTATCACCACTCACTGAGTTCGTATCCCGTTCAAGTAAAGTGTACTCGATACAACATTATGTGATACAGTTTGTCAGTTACTTGTGACAAGGACGGTGGTTTTCCCCCGGTACTCCGGTGTTCTGCACCAACAAAGCAGACCGCCACGATATCACTGAAATATTGATGAAAGTGGCGTTAAACACCATAATCCCCTCAAAGCACGTATAAGCAACATCATAAATATAGATTATCCTTCAGTTGCCCATGGCTTACCATATTTCTCCACTCAAGAGAGTTAAAGTAAAAATTTTAACAACAAGCCGTCAGGCCAGAGGTAAGCATTTTAAAGTTAACTATCGATAGTGGAGAAACGTGTTTCCATCAGTGTGCAACTCTATATACAGAAATGTTATGAAGAAAGGATATGAATTTAAATGAACACGAGATATTTCCAACATCATACATTGACACAAATCAAAGTAAAGACACAACGATTGTATTGCTGTCTTACTTTTTACATCCACAGTAGAGTATTCAACTAGAACATAACTCATACCCTAAAATAAGTGTGATTCGGTCCCTAGACTGCAGCTGAATGGCATTGAATATAATAATGATATAGATAGATATATTAAAACGGAAGACGCGTAATACACGACATCATAAAAGGGCTGGAAAGCAGAAATAGTCGGCATGTCTTTAGGATCAAGTAATCCAAATGGTTTCTACAGAAGAACAAAATATTGGCCGATGTTAGTTATGTCAGAGACAGACGACCATTGGCTATATTGATAATTACATCCTTTTATTATGCTTCATTAATGAATAAATTCTATGAATTATGTCAGTGCCGAAATGCACACTTCTGTGCGGAATTTCCTCCGGGGACTAATAGTCCACCAGCAGAGGTATCGACCAAGTGATACATGAAGCAATAACAATGTATATATCTTAATAGGTTTCTAATTCTAAGTCCCAGTTTCAGCAATTTTGAGTCCCATAGAGGGAGGGGGTAGTTAGGATGAAGGCATTCAACGCTACCTTGAACAATATTTCAGTTATAACGTGGTAGCCAGTTTTATTGGTGGAGGAAACCGGAGTACCTGGAGAAAACAACTGATCTGTCATGTCACAATACACTGTCAAACTATTCGAACTCACAACTTTAGTGACGATAGACACTAGTTCTAGGAAATTGTACGTCAACTATTCAAGATGAACCTTTGTCTTCTATCATATTATATTTTATTTGTTTATATTCATATAATATACATATAGAGTTATACAATCCAAAACAAAAAAATACCCCACTTTCGGAACAGTTTCCAAAATCCAATTGAAAAGTAATAGAAACACACAAATTCGATATCCTTAGCATACGTATATACACCTACTCACTTTCCTACATTGTCACACTCACGTATATACACCTACTCACTTTTCTACATTGTCACAGTCACGTATATACGCCCACTCATTTCCCTACATTGTCACAGTCACGTCAATAAAATGTGGCGGAGTTAAACAAGTTTATGCCCAAATTTCCCTTATTTAATGAAATAATGTGTATTACATATACACATCAAATATCCCTCACATTTTACTCGATATGTAACGTTGTTATAATAAACGCTCTAATCTTGAACATTATAGTTTTTTACATAATGCAGTGGAACTTGTGCAAATCCTACACCTGAGTTTTCCGACATCCTGTACAATCCGATACATTTCGTTGGTCCCTTCGTTTGTTGTATTAGACAGGTTCCTCTGTATATTAAATCTTCGTGTTTAGCTTCATTGTAATTCCTATTGTAGATTAAATTTCATAAATCTCAGAGTTTAGAAATATATGACTTTTCTGTACTGTATCAATGACCTGATTAAAAAATAGAATACGTTAGTCGCCAAACTTTAAATAAAATATGAAGTATAACATGTATAATTAACATGCAGGATAAATTAGTAATAATGTATCATCCAGCTATACGTAATTTATGTTGATTTATCATGGTAGTCTTTATTTAAAGTAGGTACAGTTTATTTATATCTGCTGTTTTAGTTGTAGTATATCCTTCATCATGTCATCATCATGCATTTTCTTAATATTCGGTTTCATGTATCGTAATAAAGCATTTTTCTGTCAAGTTCGTCTAGATCTCTCCTGGTAATATCATTAATCACATACCCATAAAACTAAAGATCGAGTAACATGAACCCCACTAAGACAGGGGCGGAGGTGAACGCAGGTGCTCCGGAAGGGTAAGTAGTTCCTGCTCCACTAGTGTCATCCGTCGTGCTACTTTAGTTACAAACCCGGTGATAAGTCATGAATGAATGTTTTCAATAATTGTCACCAAAATATTAACATTAGTAACACAAACTTCACGACAGAATAATACTAGGCATGACAAGCAAATTGAACATTGTTCCTTTGATCTCATTTAGTGATATTGTTAGAATCAACTTTGTGAGTCTGATACTGAAAAATATCGATCAGTATGACGTCACATTATGACGCTTGATTTCGATAAAACAATAATATCAGTTTATATATATTGGTATGTGTTTTAACAATAAAATCACAGATCCAACAATACAAGCACCATTGTAAGGAAAACAAAAAAATGAGGTCATCAATTCGAAAGTTTCCCATTATGATTTGGTTAACCATTCCAGAAATGCTTTGTCTACGAGGACCATTAACATGTACCAGTTGTCATAGTCACAATCCCCTCTTTCTTTCGCTGTTTCTACATGACTTACTACCAGGTTTTAGCGTTACTAACGCGATGGGTGCCACTAGTGGAGCAGGAACTTCTTACCATCTCGGAGAATCTGAGTTCACGCAGGATTTTAAATGTGGTAATCGTCAGTGAAATTACTTTCTACGCGGATTCAAAAATCGTTGAGTTAAGCAATACTATGCAATTATCACCCTTGTTGGAGTGTGCACCGACGGTTTGTCTCCCAAAGAAAAGTAAGGTCACCCGAGGGCTTTCTACATTGGAAATATTTTCTTTTTTATGTGCATGAATTGAAATTGTAATTTATACAGGTAAAATGACAGCTTTAACTCTTTTTTTTGTCTTTTTTTTGTTTTTTAAGGCACGTTTTTGTCACGCATAATATGACATTATTATTGTCACTTTGGTGATTACGTATTACATTAGTCTGTGTTTCACAGTTGTATCATATCTGTCACAATGTGTGGATACATATGTCTCGTCATTATTGCTATAGTTTATGGAGGTAAGCACAAAATGTTCTACATTTAATATATTTCTTTTTCATCAATACAAATACAAAATATTTTATTGCTAATCACAGCGCCCAAGATGAGCAGAATAATCACAATAAATGTATTTACAATGATTGGAATGATTTACATATGATTCATGACATTTAATATATTTAATATTGCATTTAAAATTATTTACGTCACCACACTATCCAGAAATATTATACAGATCTATAAATCTAATATATTTAAATAATTAGCTGTCCTAAACAATGTGCTGCATGTCAAGATAAATGTTATTCTTTAGCATGTAGAGCTAGTCGTGGTCGTGATTGTCTGGTAGTTGGTACCTATGTAATCAGTGCCTATCACCACTCACTGAGTTCGTATCCCGTTCAGGTAAAGTGTACCCGATACAACATTATGTGATACAGTTTGTCAGTTACTTTTGACAGGACGGTGGTTTTCCCCGGGTACTCAGATTTTCTGCACCAACAAAACAGACCGCCACGATATACCTGAAATATTGATGAAAGTGGCGTTAAACACCATAATCCCCTCATAGCACGTATAAGCAACATCATAAATATAGATTCTCCTTCAGTTGCCCATGGTTTACCATATTTCTCCACTCAAGAGGATTAAAGTAACAATTTTAACAACAAGCCGTCAGGCGAGATGTAAACATTTTAAAGTTAACTCTCGAGAGTGGAGAAACGTGTTTCCATCTGTGTGCAACTCTATATACAGAAATGGTATGAAGAAAGGATATCAGGTGCAACATTAGAATATATAGATGAGACAATAAAACTAGCAAAATCCAAAGTGTTTGATAAAACTGTAGATAAAGTTGTAATATCCTTAGGTACAAACGACATTACAAAGTATAAAGGTGATCATGACCAGGTTAATATTAACCTTACACATGCAATACACCAAGTAAAAAGTAATTTCCCGAATTCTGTAGTTGGTATATGTACTATTCTCCCTAGAAAAGGGAAAGGTCCAAATATAACAAAATGCAATGACACAGTTTTAAATGTCAACATATTTTTGAAAAAGTTGTGTATTAGAGAACAAATTGAATGTGTAGATGCTTATGAATTATTCACGAAACAAGGAAATGTGACTCCTCAGGTGTCCATATTAGTGTTGAAGGTTGTACGAAAATTAGAGACGAAATTGTAACTTTTTTCGATTCAGATAACGTAACAGGTGCAGAGTTGAAAACTCCACGTAAACGCACAAACAGTGCGCTTTCGTCTACACCAAATTCTGTAGAGAGACAAAACAAACAAATCCGATCTGTTTCGCCATCAGTGTAGTAATTTAATATTTGTACTGCTTTATTATGATATTATTTATGTTTCCTTTTAGTATAAATTTTTACTATTGTGTGTATATAAATATTCCAAGAGACTGTGTTGTTTTGCAACAATATGATGTTATGATTTATTGTCAAGAATACGGTATTGTTACCGGTTGTAAACAAATACTAGAAGTTGTAATATTGAGCAATCAAGCGATAACAAAACAAATTAAATTTTCTCGTTATCGCATGAGACCTTTAAACACAAAATTATACATATTCTCCCACTATATGATTTATTATAAGATACATGTTACTGTTGTTTGTTATATACAAATGAAAAATCGTAAAATTGTGGAATTAAGCGATAGATATATATGTTGTTGTGTTTTTTTTCTATCGCATGAGGCTTTAGATCATAATAATACACTTTATTTATTTATGTCATGTCAATTTCTATTGCAACTATAAATATAAATGGGCTGAGAGATGATAAAAAACGTAGAACTTTTTTGGATTGGTTGATTAGTAAAAAAATCAATGTAATATGTGCTCAAGAGACGCACTGTACAATTTCTGAAATAGAATCATGGCAAAACTTGTGGAAAAGTTCTGGTGGACGCAAAAGTAATTGGAATTGTGGAGTAAGGGCATCGCGATGGTTAGGGTCTTATTATATGATATTGATTCTACTTTTAAAGAAATTAATTCCGATGATTTTGGGCGTATATTGTCATGTGAATTAAAATACGAAAATAAAACTTGTATAATAACAAACGTGTATTGTCCAAATGATAGTGGGGTTAGAAAAACTTGTATTAGAGATATTGATCCTTATGTGACAGATGGAAGTCTTACTGAAAAAAATGCATATACTCACTGGCGATTTTAATTGTGTTTTAGATAAGGAAATAGATCGTTATCCTTCTCGTAATTATGATGATACGGGGGCGAAAGAACCTAAGACTATTGTGACGAAAAATAACCTAACCGATATTTGGAGAGAAAAAAATACGTCATTGAAAAAATACACGTTTAGAAGAGGTAATTCCAAATCACGTATAGAATTAATATTGATAAGTGAAGAACTTTCCTGTCATATCATTAACATTAAAATAATTAATTGTCCGTTCAGTGATCATTATATTAAAATTATGAAGTTAAATGTATGCGATATCACTAGAGGGTCTGGTACCTGGATAATGAATTTGCATACAATTAGATCTGATTATTATCGACAAGTGTTTACAAAATGGTGGGTATATTGGAAATTAGAAAAGAAATATTTTTTTCAAATTTGAGGGAATGGTGGGACATAGCCAAAATTAAAATTAAATCGATAACTATAGAAGCATCTAAAAAGGTATACATTACTGACGACAAGATAAAGGTTCTAGAAAATAAATTAGATGTATTAAAAGATATATCAGAACCCTCCAGGCAGCAATTAGAAGAGTTAACAGACTTAGAAAATCAAATACGCTCACATTATGAAAATAAAACTGACGCCACAAGGTTAAGAGCTAAAGATTATTGGTACGAGCAGGGGGAACAATCAACTAAATATTTGTTAAGATATCGACGAGATACTAGATGAACAGATACATTTTTACTCAAATCTATTTTTGACAGAAGGGTGGGATAAAAGTGTAGCAGAGGAACTGGTTACTCATATGGATAAAAAATTAACATGCGACGAAAGTGAAGATTTAGAAAAGGACTTGACAATTAATGAAATTAAGAAACTAATTTGTTCGATGAAACAATGCAAATCACCTGGATTAGACGGGATTATAAATGAATGTTATCAGTTATATTGGGATACAATAAAGGAAGATTTATTTGAAGTATTACTAGATATTTTTGATAAATTTGAAATATGTGATTCCCAGTGTCGAGGAATGTTGACATTATTTCATAAAGGGGGGGGAGGAATAGAGATAACATACGTAACTGGCGTCCAATAACATTATTAAACAGTGATTATAAAATCATATCAAAACTTTTAGCAAATCGCATGAAGCCAGTATTAAACAAAATTATTCATACGGATCAAAAATGATTCGTAGAAAGGAGAAATATAAGTGAAAATAATCGTATAATTGATGATATTATAGAATTTGTAGATAATGAAGATGAGGAAGGTGTAATTATTTTTGTTGATCAGCAAAAAGCATTTGATAGGATGGAATGGGGTGGTTAAATTATGTTATGGAATGTTTTAATTTTGGACAAAAATTTCGTGAATGGGTTTATATGTTATTTAAAAGGGGAAAACCTGTATAAAAACAAATGGTTTCATATCAAAATTTTTCGCAATATCACGTTCAGCCAGACAAGGATGTCCTGCTCCACCGATATTGTACATTATTCAGGCAGAGCTGATGGCTTGTGCTATCCGAAACACTCCGGCAATACATGGTATCAAACTACCCGACTGTGAGGGGCAGCCCGAAAAAGAAGCAAAAATATGCATGTTTGCAGATGACACGCAACTCTTAAATAAAAACGAGGAATCTGTGAAACAATCCTTTTTAATTCTTTCGAAATTTGAAAAGGCAACCAGCTCTAAGATAAATTATGAAAAAACAAAAGGATTATTTATTGGTAGATTAAGGGGAAAACGACCCAGATTAACTAACATATCATGGATTTCAGATAATATTAAAACGTTAGGAGTTTTTCACGGGTACAATATAGACACCGATAACATTTGGAAAAACAATTATAAATAAAATGAAAAGCTGCACTCAGGTGTGGCAAACCAGAAATTTAACCTTTAAGGGAAAAACTTTAATCGTTAAAAAATTTATGTTAGCTCAAATGGGATTTGAAACTGAAATGAGGGGGATACCAGAGAAATATAAAAAAGAGGTGAATGATTTGATTTGGAAATTTCTGTGGGACAATAAACCAAACCAAATAGAAAGAAACGTATGTTGCTTAAATATTAATGAAGGGGGATGGGAATGATTAACATAAACAATTTTGTCAAAAGTAAACAGATAAAATTTATATACAAAATAATCAACAGTGAGATGGACTCATGGAATGCGATAGGTAAATACTGGTTACAGAAATACGATAATAAATTTGGAGTTGATTGTTGTCTTTGTAAATGCTCCGATATTAAATGTTTAGATATTGCATCCATTCCAAAATACTATCAAGACGCTATACAAGCATGGAACATTGTTTTTGGGTCATGCTCTACGGAGTCTAAGAATGATATTTTAGATAAAAACATATTTGGTAACTCTGAGATCAAATTTAACAGAAATCCACTTTTTTTTCAATCGTTTTTCAGAAATAATATATTTAAAATAAACGATATATGGGACACAAACAATAATACCTTTGTTGATAATCAGACTATATTTGATAGACTGGATGATAAAAGGAACTGGATATCAGAATGGGCAAAAATAAAAAAAATCAATACCAGAAAAGTTTGTTAAGAAATTAAAATCAGAGGATAACGAAAAGATAAAAAAAATCATTAGGTTTAAAAATAGATAGTAATTTGAATATTAGAAATCATAATAATAAAATAATTGTTCCAAAAGAGCTGAAACTGAAGAATATCCAGAAAGAAATACGTAAACCAATCACGCCAAAATGTCAATTAAAATGGGATACATTGTATGAAAAGAAAGTTAACTGGATATCTAATTGGTATATACTTAACAAGATTAAATGTAAACAAAGCATTATCCAGTTCCAATGGAAATGATGGCACAACATTGTCTATTCAGAATATAGATTACAAAAAATGGGAAAATCAAATGGTCAATGTCATTTTTGTAAAAATGAAATAGGGTCCCTTATGCATTTGTTTTACAGGTGTCATAAAATTAAACATGTCTTAGATGAACTAAAGCACATTTTTAATAAAAATTTTGAAAAGAATATAGTACTTGTTGTGGAAAACTTAATCATTGGGGTGTATGAGGGAGAAATAACTGAAGATCTACTTTTAGTGAATTTGGTAATTTGTATATTAAAATGGGTAATTTGGAAAGCAAGAAATTATATAAAATATAATAAATGCATTTACAGGGAAGAAATAATTATCACAAATCTAAAAAAAAAGCTCTTAGAAGTAACATACAAATGATGATTAAAAACCCAGAAGTTCGAAATTTATGTAATATTAGGAAATTACAGTTATTATTGGATACATTATGAATTTAGTTGTATTAATTATTCCTTTCATTGTTTACTGTATAAAACTGTATGTTTATAAATTGAGTATTCAATTAGAACATAACTCATACCCTAAAATAAGTGGGAATCGGTCCCTAGCCTGCGGCTGAATGGTATTGAATATAATAATGATATAGATATCTATTTTAAAACGGAGGACGCGTAATACACGACATCATGAAAGGGCTGGAAAGCAGAAATAGTCTTCATGTCTTTAGGATCAAGTAATCCAAATGGTTTCTACAGAACAACACAATATTGGCCGATGTTAGTTATGCCTGAGACAGACGACCATTAGCTATATTGATAATTACATCCTTTTATTATGTTTCATTAATTAATAAATTATATGAATTATGTCAGTGCCGAAATGCAGACTTCTGTGCGGAATTTCTTCCGGGAACTAATAGTCCACCAGCAGAGGTACCATCCAAGTGATACATGAAGCAATAACAGTGTATATATCTTAATAGGTTTCTAATTCTAAGTCCCAGTTTCAACAATTTTGAGTCCCATAGAGGGAGGGGGTACTTAGGGTAAAGGTATTTAACGCTACCTTGAACAATATTTTAGTTATAACGTGGTAGCCAGTTTTAATGGTGGAGGAAACCGGAGTACCTGGAGAAAACAACTGATCTGTCATGTCACAATACACTGTCAAACTATTCGAACTCACAACTTTAGTGACGATAGACACTAGTTCTAGGAAATTGTACTTCAACTATTCAAGATGAACCTTTGTCTGCTGTCATATTATATTTTATTTGTTCATATTCATATAACATACATATAGAGTTATACAATCCAAAACAAAAAATACCACACTTTCGGAACAGTTTCCAAAATCCAATTGAAAAATTATAGAAACACAAAATTCGATATCCTTTGCATACGTATATACACCCACTCACTTTCCTACATTGTCACACTCACGTATATACACCTACTCACTTTTCTACATTGTCACAGTCACGCATATACGCCCACTCACTTTCCTACATTGTCACAGTCACGTCAATAAAATGTGGCGGAGTTAAACAAGGTTATGCCCAAATTTCCCTTATTTAATGAAATAATGTGTATTACATATACACATCAAATTTCCCTCACATTTTACTCGATATGTAACGTTGTTATAATAAACGCTCTAATCTTGAACATTATAGTTTTTTACATAATGCAATGGAACTTGTGCAAATCCTACACCTGAGTTTTCCGACATCCTGTACAATCCGATACATTTCGTTGGTCCCTTGGTGTGTTGTATTAGACAGGTTCCTCTGTATATTAAATCTTCGTGTTTAGCTTCATTGTAATTCCTATTGTAGATTAAATTTCATAAATCTCAGAGTTTAGAAATATATGACTTTTCTGTACTGTATCAGTGACCTGATTAAAAGATAGAATACGTTAGTCGCCAAACTTTAAATAAAATATGAAGTATACCATGTATAATTAACATGCAGAATAAATTAGTAATAATGCATCATCCAGCTATACGTAATTTATGTTGATTTATGATGTTAGTCTTTATTTAAAGTAGGTACAGTTTATTTATATCTGCTGTTTTAGTTGTAGTATATCCTTCATCATGTCATCGTCATGCATTTTCTTAAAATTCGGTTTGATGTATCGTAATAATGCATTTTTCTGTCAAGTTCGTCTAGACCTCTCCTGGTAATATCATTAATCTTGTAACACATCTAAATTACAAAAAAGGATTAGCATGACGAAATATCCATTTCTCAAATAGAAATGAATCATTTAATTTTTCGCTATATATTTTCTTTCTTTTATCATCATCTGGATGTTTACCGGTCTTGACTACAAGTATCAAGGTGTGTGACTTATAAAACATTCTAACATGACTTCTTTCTTTCGCTTTGTTAATAAACGAGTGAGTTATCCATTCGGTATAATCTATTTAGCGCATGCGCCGATGAATGTGACTGACTTTTCCATTGGCAGCATAAATTATGTGCGACCTTCTCCGCAAACGTATATATAAATTACCTTCTTCCAATCAAAGTCTACTACAGTATTTGTACTCTTAGACATATCAGAATAGAAATAAATCATGGAAGCCAGAATGTGTTTTGAGTTTTAGCATGGATTGGTGGATATTAATAAATGTTATCCCTCGCTTCTGGCTCGGGATAAAATACTAATATTCGCCAATCCATGTTAAAACTCCTAACACATTCTTGGCTTCCATGATTTATTTCTTAATTTTACGCTGAAAACAAAAGATGCACCAACACAAACCTCGCGTGTTCCAAAAGGGTAAGCAGGTTCTATTTCACAAGTTACATACATAGATAGCAGTAAACAAAGTCATGGTGGTGACCGTGAAACATTAAAAGTTATTACTCCAACGTAGCCATTTGGAAACCTTGAAACAAATGGCTTTCTTGTTAGCAGTAACCCTCTATCAAGGAAATCATGATTCATACTAGGAACATCAAGCTCTGGAATCTCGTATCAACTAATAGCTATATACTCTTAAATTGCCGTCGTCAAAAGTCTGCAATTATAACATTTAGATCAGTAGGTAATAGTACTTTGAAATACCAAGCATACCTTCTACCTGTGGAGTACTAATTATTAGTTCTTCAATAAACATCTCTGGCAAACATTATTACTCCAATATTATCGATATGTTTGGATCACCGGGTTCTTAACTTGATTAACAAGATGGGTGTTACTAGTGGAACTGGAAGTCTGCACTGTTGGAGCACCTGAGTTCACATTTGCATTTAGGTTCGCGTAGATCAATGGATCATTGCTTGTCTTTTCCTATTGTTTTCCCTTTGGCCATTGCATTGTCTGGTGTATATTGCTTTGTGGATCATTGCTTGTCTTTTCCTATTGTATTCCCTTTGGCCATTGTATTTTCTACTGTATATTGCTTTGTGGATCAGTGTTTGTCTTTTCCTATTGTTTTCCCTTTGACCATTGCATTGTCTGGTGTATATTGCTTTGTGGATCGGTGCTTGTCTTTTCCTATTGTTTTCCCTTTGACCATTGCATTGTCTGGTGTATATTGCTTTGTGGATCATTACTTGTCTTTTCCTATTGTTTCCCTTTGACCATTACATTGTCTGGTGTATATTGCTTTGTGGATCATTGCTTGTCTTTTCCTATTGTTTCCCTTTGACCATTACATTGTCTGGTGTATATTGCTTTGTGGATCATTGCTTGTCTTTTACTATTGTTTTCCCTTTGACCATTGTATTGTCTGGTGTATATTGCTTTGTGGATCATTGCTTGTCTTTTCCTATTGTTTTCCTTTTGACCATTGTATTGTCTGGTGTATATTGCTGTGTGGATCATTGCTTGTCTTTTCCTATTGTTTTCCCTTTGACCATTGTATTGTCTGGTGTATATTGCTTTGTGGATCATTGCTTGTCTTTTCCTATTGTTTTCCCTTTGACCATTGCATTGTCTGGTGTATATTGCTTTGTAGATCATTGCTTGTCTTTTCCTATTGTTTTCCCTTTGACCATTGCATTGTCTGGTGTATATTGCTTTGTGGATAATTGCTTGTCTTTTCCTATTGTTTCCCTTTAACCATTGCCTTGTCTGGTGTATATTACTTTGTGGATTATTGCTTGTCTTTTACTATTGTTTCCCTTTGACCATTACATTGTCTGGTGTATATTGCTTTGTGGATCATTGCCTGTCTTTTCCTATTGTTTCCTTTTGACCATTACATTGTCTGGTGTATATTGCTTTGTGGATCATTGCTTGTCTTTTCCTATTGTTTCCCTTTGACCATTGCCTTGTCTGGTGTATATTGCTTTGTGGATCATTGCTTGTCTTTTCCTATTGTTTCCCTTTGACCATTGCATTGTCTGGTGTATATTGCTTTGTGGATCATTGCTTGTCTTTTCCTATTGTTTTCCCTTTGGCCATTGTATTGTCTGGTGTATATTGCTTTGTGGATCATTGCTTGTCTTTTCCTATTGTTTCCCTTTGGCCATTGTATTGTCTGGTGTACACCTTCTGATTACCCCTTTTGGTGTATTAATTGTTTCGAACAACCATGATTTAGAGATCATTTAACCATGATATATTCACGTGAACATCAGAATAGTGGTTTGAATTCACTGAGATATTCTTCAAGTCAATGGTCATTAAAGCTAAGGTTGCTAAGTAACACAATATAATCTATGACAACTACTATGATTATGCGAATTAAAAAGTCGACGAAGTTTCGAATTGCTGTCAAGTAAATTAACTTAACAAAACACCGCGTAATGTGTGCTTAAATAATCCAAGATTATTGTTGTTGCATTTTATAGCAAATGCACTGTGTAACTTTCCCTGCCCACGACAAGAGAGAAAGACGTTGATAGGTGTTCTTGGAACAGGGGCAGGTAAAACCACCCACTTTTCGTGTAAGCACCCATCTAAGTTATTAACAGACACTGGTGAGACCATAGAATGCTACACCCGTTCTGGACCGTTTGTAGTAAGCCGGTAGGTACCTATATGCCTTTATATATAATGAAATTCCTGTTTTTGTCAGTTTTATTTAATCGTTATTCGATAGGAAATTAATTAGTAATACATGTATCTCATAATAGCACTGGTGTTGTCCCTGTCGGATCAAACAAATGATTACAGAATTGGTATTTGTAGCTTCTCTGCTAAGCATGCAGTATTAAGGAAAAGAGCAAAGGCTAGTTGGCTCGGAATAAGGATAATGTGTCCGAGTGGAGCGTCATGTCAACCTGCGGACTATTGTTGGAATGAGCTAGCACTATAAAAATACAACTAAGCGTGTTGGTCTAGTATAAAGTGGACCTCATCATCCTCTAATTCAATTTAACTTGTTCTCGCCATGTTATAGCTGAAATAATGCTCATTTGATGTTAAGCAACAATCACCCCTTCACTATATTGTTTATCTCGATAGACAAAAACATAATATAGACTATATTCTAGTAACAAAAACATGATATAGACGATATTCTCCTAACAAAAACATGATATAGACGATATTCTCCTAAAAAAAAATGATATAGACGATATTCTCCTAACAAAAACATGATATAGACGATATTATCCTAGCAAAAACATGATATAGACGATATTCTACTAACAAAAAAATGATATAGACGATATTCCCCCTAATTAAGACACGACTATTTAATTCCGAAGCATACATTAACATGATATAGACGATATTCCCCTAATTAATACACCACTATTTCATTCCGAAGCATACATTAACATGATATGGACGATATTCCCCTAATTAAGACATGAGTATTTCATTCCGAAGCATACATTAACATGATATAGACGATATTCTCCTAATTAAGACATGAGTATTTCATTCCGAAGCATACAAAAACATGATATAGACGATATTTTACTAATTAAGACACAACTCTTTCATAACGAAGCATACATTAACAGATTTTCTATTTAAATATTCACTTTTCTATGCTCTCTTTATTCGTACTCCAAATATGAAGTAAGGTATATATCCTACAATGGTTCTTTTGCAGCGTCAAATTGCATTGACTGTGCATTCTCTGACTGCATACTTTATGCTGGTTACCATGGTTTTATATAGAACAAATCTTTAAGTTTCTTTTCATAGAATACTGATTTAGCGCGGACTACAAAGAGGACATTGTTTCTGTCATGTGCTAAGTTATTTCGGTTTTCCTGTTAATCTGAGAGTTACACTGTGTTTGATATTTCAGGATAAATACCTTATTTCTGAACATAACATTTATTTGTTCTTGGAAGGCCTCTCATTTCTACCTGTTCATATTGATAGACAAGTCATATAAAATCTATATATATCTAAATCGCTTAATAATCTTCTGTCGTGTTCTTGTAGTAAATTATGTATTGTGGTATTATTCATTCATTTGTGTTTGTATTTCCGAGGTTATTATGTATTTCGGATATCTTTTTTACCATAATATGTCCAATGTAGACTACTGGTTTATTTCAGTCGAGCAGGTAATCAGTTTCAGTGTGTGAAGGAGACTGGTTCTGACCCAAGTGGTTTAATTTCTATTTTCTATAGGAAACCGCCTGGTAAGTAACAAAACGTATGATAACAGAAAAGCTTCAATCACAGTTAAGTATTGCACAGTACGATTATAGTTAAATTGTTAAACCAGAAACATCCGATCAGCCTGATCGAGAGACATGCGTATTAAAATATTATTATTTATAGTAAAGTGGGCTGGGAGTTACTGATAAACAACAGCTGATAATGGTAAACATAAGCACAATGACATGGATGAGGAATCCTACGTGAATATATAAACTCAACATCAAACACATAAAATTAGATTTCTAAATTTTCATACATGAAATGCTACGTATTTAACTACAGGTCAATAACGATATGCATAGGGATAGCTTGGTACCTACCATAATGAATAATAATGATAAAATTAGTATATTCTACCCATTCTTATGTACCCTCTTTGGACGTCAATGAAAATGAATGAATTCAAACGATTGTGTCTATAAATACATATTAGAGAAATTAATCATTTGTAATGTATACTAAAACTGTGGTATATTGTCTTATTACAGTAAAATTTGCACACAATCCAACATTATGTGAGGTATGTGGTGTTTCTGGAAAGTGGACGCTAAACCTTTACGTCAGTATGTATCACTACATTGTAATAGTAAATACACTTTCCATGTAAAACAGAAAAACATAAGATATCTACTTGTTGCAAATAAATATATTATGGTGGCTAAGATTGAGTTTGTGGATGATTTTGTTTTTAATCACTATAATGAAAAATGAGAACTGAAAAACAAATGCAATAAAATGCCAAAAACGACCTAAAACTTGAAAACCAGATCTGATGGAACTTCAAGAAATTCTTACGCGGTTTTCCTCACTAGTGAATGCGTTAGAAAAAATACATGGGCAATCAAGAATGGATAATGGCATATCTAGAGACACAGGCATCACTGACACCAGACACAGAACGAATATAATCAAAACAAAGAACGCACCACGTAGAAAAATGAGACACCAGAGAGAAAAAATGGGACATCAGAGAGACAAAAATGAGACACCAGAATGAAAAAATGGGACACCAAAGAGAAAAAATGGGACACCAGAGAGACAAAAATGAGGCACCAGAATGAAAAAATGGGACACCAGAGAGAAAAAATAAGACACCAGAATGAACAAATGGAACACCAGAGAGAAAAAATTGAGACACCAGAATGAAAAAATGTGACACCAGAGAGAAAAAATGAGACACAAGAGAGAAAAAATGGGATACCAGAGAGAACAAATGGGTCACCAGAGAGAAAAAAATGAGACACCAGAATGAAAAAAATGGGACACCAAAGAGAAAAAATGGGACACCAGAGAGACAAAAATGAGACACCAGAATGAAAAAATGGGACACCAGAGAGAAAAAATGAGACACCAGAGAGAACAAATGGGACACCAGACAGAAAAAAATGAGACACCAGAATGAAAAATTGGGACACCAGAGAGAAATAATGAGACACAAGAGAGAAAAAATGGGATACCAGAGAGAACAAATGGGTCACCAGAGAGAAAAAAATGAGACACCAGAATGAAAAAATGGGACACCAGAGAGAAAAAATGAGACACCAGAGAGAAAAAAATGAGACACCAGAATGAAAAAATGGGACACCAGAGAGAAATAATGAGACACCAGAGACAAAAAATGGGATACCAGAGAGAACAAATGGGTCACCAAAGAGAAAAAAATGAGACACCAGAATGAAAAAATGGGGCACCAGAGAGAAAAAATGAGACACCAGAGAGAACAAATGGGACACCAGAGAAAAAATGAGACACCAGAATGAAAAAAAATGGGACACCAGAGAGAAAAAATTAGACGCAAGAGAGAAAAAATGGGATACCAGAGAGAACAAATGGGACACCAGAGAGAAAAAATGAGACACCAGAATGAAAAAAATGGGACACAAAAGAGAAAAAATGGGACACCAGAGAGACAAAAATGAGACACCAGAATGAAAAAATGGGACACAAGAAAGAAAAAATGAGACACCAGAGAGAACAAATGGGACACCAGAGAAAAAAATGAGACACCAGAATGAAAAAATGGGACACCAAAGAGAAAAAAATGGGACACCGGAGACATAAATGAGACACCAGAATGAAAAAATGGGACACCAGAGAGAAATAATGAGACACCAGAGAGAACAAATGGGACACCAGAGGGAAAAAATGGGACACCAGAGAGAACAAAATGGGACACAAGAGAGAAAAAATGGGGTTTACCTAGATGCTCGCGAAGAGTAAACAGTTTCTGTTTCTTATAAGACATTCGTTGTGTTAGCTATAATCAAGACCAGAAAAAGTGTTGTCGATAACATAGGAATGAAAAGACATACGTAAAAGGGGTAACGATTTATTGCTATAAGTTAACTTAACGTACTAAACTACATGTATTTAAATTCGTTAAATTAAACTCTGCATCATCTACATACATTTGTTAATTATATGAAATAAAAAATGGTTATAATTATTTAGTAATAGCTTGAAGTAGGTGTTTGATATAATGTTGGAATATTTATTTATATTTAAGCTGCTGCATATGGAGGTGAGTACACTATCAAAGAAGCTACTCAACCAAGGTTTTCTAGTCGTCGAGTTGAAGTTACCACGTTCATAGTTTTAATGCAACCATCGTGATTTCGTTAACTGCTACGGAACATTTGTGTCACATATTACCATGGATATTTTCCTTTTTCCATAGTCAAAATCCAGGCCTCAAGGTCTCTTTCGTGACTTATTACAATATTTGTTACTTAATATTTGTAATACGACAGTTGTCACTTATAAAGTAGAACAACTTACACACCCAGAGCATCTGATCTTTGCGGGTTCATGTTACTCCATTTTAGTTTTCTATGTAGCATTTTGAAACTATTGGATTTTTGTTTGTTTGTTTTTGTTTTGTATTTTGTTTTTGTTTTATGTTTTTCTCTACTCGATATTCGTTTTCTTGTTATATCTTTTGTATAAAAGCGTAGATATATAATTTAGTACACACGACATGATTCTGCAATACAATATTTTTTGTAAGACATGCTCTTTGATTTAACGCAAAATAAAGCAAGATCATTTCAGGAGAAAGTATATTAATGACCATACAAACGATAGTCAACATCGGTTTTATTTTATCATGAATATTACACGATTCCATCTCACGGATACCTCCAATGTGGTTTGTTTTGTTTTATTTTTCGGGGTTCTTTTGGGGGAGGGGGGGTTTTCGGGGGGGGGCTTGATATACTATTTGTGAATGATTTCCCCTGAAATTCCGCAGTTATATCGTGACTACCGAACTAGAAAATCTCGAATTGTATAATGTTATTTCTGTTTCAGCGCATTTACAGTTAAATGGTGTTATTAATGAAAACATTGATTGCTAATTTAGTGCGTTTCTGAGATAATCTTCACCAGGAACACTCATAATCAAAGCATCGGAAAGCCGATATAACCTTAAAAGTTTGTGAGAACAAAACATCAAAACGGCCTAAACAGGATAGACAAATTCAGCAAAGGTAACAAATTTCAACCATTACTATGGCTATATTTAAAATACAAAATAATTGTAAAGAGAGCAAGTGAGAGAATATGAAAATCATCCGATTGTCATAAATGTAACGCAAAACAAAAGAAGACACGCTTGAATGGATTGTACATGTGTTCAATTATTACACGTAGTATTAGTATATGTTTTATTACAGTTCACAACGCACCAAAAGGTAAGTAATTATTAAGTGTTAGGAGACAGAAATGATCATGTTCATGCTTGATTCCACAAAAGACCGAAATCACTTTTATAATTATGTAACTAGTTTTGATTATACATGATTTTTCAAACCTAATATTTAGTCATTTAAAATATACACAATAAATAACATACCTTGTCTATGTCAAAATGTGCTTCCTTTGTATGCCAGAAATTTTAACTTTCTTCTTAATTTGGAATTCCTAACGTCATTTACACTCCAACTATAATGTCCATATATAGTGCAATAACTACAGGACTGTATTATGATAAATAATTCTTAATTTGTATGAATGTTACCGGTAATGATCGATCCAATAATAGCACTAAGCATGTCTGCTGAATTAACTGAACTTGTCGAGCCAAGATCTGTTTATTTAGCGCAATGGAAATTTGCATAACGTTGTATGCATTTTAGATGCGAAATTTATTCTGTGTAATACAATTTGTCACTTCAAGCGAAATCTAAATTGCAAATAAGGAGCTTAGTGGCATGTAAACAACTAGAATTAGGTTATATAAACAGTCTTTGGAACATCAAAAGACAATCTGACTAGTACAACTAGAATTAGGTTATATAAACAGCGTCTTTGGAACATCAAAAGACAATCTGACTAGTACAACTAGAATTAGGTTATGCAAACAGCGTCTTTGGAACATCAAATGACAATCTGACTAGTACAACTAGAATTAGGTTATGTAAACAGCGTCTTTGGAACATCAAATGACAATCTGACCAGTACAACTAGAATTAGTTTATGCAAACAGCGTCTTTGGAACATCAAAATACAATCTGACCAGTGCATCTGATCAGTATATCTTGAATTTTACAATGCTTATAATAACATTACAATGGTTCTAGTTTTTTCCAGAATTACAGAATAGCTAATAAATATATATGTATTGCATATCAGAATAAAAATCATACATTTAATTGGCTGAACACTCTCCATCGTAACCTTCACTATTCCGCGATATAGACTGGAATGTTGATATAGACGGTCCAAAAACCGTGTATAGATTGGTACTACTGGTCTATCCACGGATATTTGTTTGTTTACGTTTTAATAAATTGCAGTGTTACTTATAATCTCATTTTATTTCTCATTATAAGTTGAACACCATTCAAACAATTGCTGTAGTCAATTCAAATTAGGTGATAATGAAGGTGATAACGCCATGGGAAACCTTCAATGATACTGGTTACAAATTTCTATGCATTTATATTGTATGTGTCAGATTCTGGTCTTCAATGCAATAAACACAATAGTTACTGATATTTCCCTCCATATCAGTAACTATTATATAAATATATACATGTATCAATTATCTGATATGTAATTTAATGGTATTATAAGCAAACATCATGGTTTTAAGGGCTAGACTTAGAAATTATCTATCTTTGTAAATTGCAATAAATTGTCTTCCTATATATTCCATAATTGTAAGATTTACCTGTCCCTTTTATTGCTTGTAATGTGTTGCTGTTTATTTTAAGGTGTTGTATAAGTTACTTCCCCTTTTTAATGTTTTATACAATGTATAATGTATTACGTTTACTTCAATAACAGCACTGTTAACCTCATTTAAAATATTTATATTTCATAATATGCGTATACGTTTAGCATGGAATATAAAGAAAAGGTCAATTTAATCGAAATATTTTCTTTTTATTCAAGTTATATTTGATATTTTTATTCTGTAATCTGTGAAATTCTACTTCGAAGTAATAAGACATACGATCACTACATTCAGAATTTCAAGCTCCAACACCTTTCTGAAGCACATGATAACCAAACCAAATATTATACATGCACATATATTAACTTGTAATTTGATTAACAGGCTAAAATCAAGAATAAAATTCATTTGTACTCATCATCTAAATAAATAAATAAATAAATAAATAAAGAAGCATGTTATATTTGTCATAGTTATGTAAATTGTATATTTTTCAGTGCATTTACCACGTAAGTATATGTATAAGCTATATTTACATTGCAATACCGTCTTTATAAATACAACATGTATACTCATATCCACATATGACATTTCATTATTGATGGTATTTTTAAGTAACATAACAAAAATTATTAAATACATCTCACCATAAATCGTTGAACACAGAGAAAAAACATGATATTTGACGATGATAATTCAAGTCCTATCTTGAAACAGGTACACACATGTGGCGGGGTAAAATCTGTTAGTGTGATCCCTATCCTTATCGCTCTTTTAATAATTGCATCCCCAACAGCAATATATATATATATAAACATGAAGCAACGGCAATGCATATATATAAACATGAAGCAACGGCAATACATATATATAAACATGAAGCAACGACAATGCATATATATAAACATGAAGCATACCATCAAAATATTAATGCAGAAATTGAAATTAAATGCCACTGCTCACAATTTCTGAAATCTCTGAAAACATGATGACATCCAGTATACTTCACTGGATAGATATCATTAGCAATGTGATATATATCTGTAACCTTTCTTTGCTAAATTTGTGGATTGAAGAGAAAATGTGTCTATTTTATATCTGTCCAATTTTGTAATTCTTTGAAAATGTCACATACAATATATATGATACATCCAATTTAGAGTGACATTTTGTGTTTTACTTTCTGCTTTTTTTTAGTTGATTTCTTTCTTTCTATATCTTTTGTGTGTGTGTGCTATTCCCTGAAATTTGAATTTTATCAAATACATATACTATATATATATCGTAGTTGCTTCGTTTTGAAGGAATGGATTTCTCAAAGCAGCATCGCATCGAAGGAGAAACCTAAGATGGGAGATGCGATGAGATGTTCATTTGGGTGTTAAACAAAATACCAATAATATGTTGAACGAAGATTTATCAGAGTTCAATGTGACGCCACTGACACGTTATCACACAAAGAAATCAGCGAGTATATGTTATTATCTTGCAATTTTGTGATTGGAGAACTAATAAAGGGGGTCAAATAAACTTCAGTGTTATTTAGTCCTAATGAACCTAATAAAGCATTCCTGGTACATGATTCATGTAGAGCAACAGAAAGAAACGGTAACAGTATAACCGCTGACGTCACAGATGATGCCAATGAAAACGATTAGAACGACACTTTTTTCAGCTATTTTCAGACAATTTGGCAGTGAATTTGGACATTTTGATAAAGCACGATAGATACAATATACTTTGTCATTAAATATATGATTACTTTACACTCGCTGCGAAACGGGTTAGAAAAGACAAAAAAAAAGATTCGCTATTCTGCTCGTTTCTAAAGCTCGTACAAATAAATTATATATTTTTCGACAATGTATGTATATTGTATATATATCTTACTAGCTGCTTGATAATATATATCCCCGAGTGTAAAAATAGAAGGGAAATCTTAGAAATCATCGATAATTACTGTCATTTTAATGCATGGTGTAAATGTAGAGAAATGTCATTATGTAAAGTTGTAAAAACCTGTGCCCGGTCTCATTATGCTATGATATTATGCAAATTAATATATGTTTAAGTCAAATAACAGGATCTATATAATGTAATAAAAATGTTTCTTTATATTACAGATATGGGTTGTAATGTACCTAAGCATTGTCCAATAACTAATCCATATGGTGCCATACCTTGTACCGACAATAAACCTGTGGAGGATAACGGATTCAACTGCAAAGGCTGTAGGCGAGGTCGTTATTTCTAATAAAGTCAACTTTACAGCATTGTTGTGTTAATTTTTTTTCTCAAGACACCATGATTTAGTTTATTCAAAAACACATGTTTACAATAATCGTAATGGCCCTGTGTTGCACATTGCGGGCCGCTGTTATATACTAATCGCTATTATCCAGAGATAACAAGTAAACAATTTAAAGAGTCCAGGAATAGTTTGAAGATACCAAAGGGGTAATCAGAATCAGTAAATCGAATAAGAACAGACAACACGTTGGACAAAAGGAAAATGACAAACAATGATCTACAAAACATACCCATACAACTAAAGATCGAGTAACACGAACCCCACTAAGACAGGGTTGAGGGTGAACCCATGCACTACGGAATGGTAAGTAGTTCCTGCTCCACTAGTGGCATCCGTCGTGCTACTCTAGTTACACACCCCGTGATAAGTCATGAATGAATGTTTTCAATAATTGTTATTGCCCTGGGGCCTTATCAACAAAGCTGTCTTAGGACTAAGACATATCCTAGGATGGTCTTAAGATATATATTAGTCCTAAGTCGGGTCAATGAAAGTGTCTCAAGTTAAGATATCTCCTAAATATTGCCCTAAAGTTAGGACAACCAAAAAGGTGTCCTAAGACTATCCTAGGATAGTCCTAAGTTAGGATATCGTTAGGATGTCATCAATTGAACAAACATGGCGGCTGTTTATTTACGTTTGAGAGGAAGGGCACATAATATTCGTCGAAATAGAGTGTTTAGAGACCGAGATAACCCATTGGATTATTTAGACTATACAGATATAGCATTTAAAAACAAAATAAACTATTATGCGCTAGGATGTATTGATAGAAGACAAGTCTGTCAAGGTCTGCTTCAAAAAAGGGGAGGCATTGTATGCACTTCCCTTTTTTAACGTATGCCATCCACAGTCCTCCGATGGTCTGTTTGATTAGCGGCATTTATCTTAGTACAAATAGTGTCCCACACTTTTTTCTTTGTGCTGTTCGTGATGACATTTGACAGCTTGCCGAATAAAATACTTTTGTGGCGTTCAACTTCATCCAATAGTTCGGACTCAGTAAAATTCGGACTTCGTTTCTTACTCATAATAACGATATACACTACCGCTGGCAAAAACGATTTGTAATAAAATGAATGTACAAGTACGTCGGCTTTATTTATAATATAAAATGAGCGAGATTGTCCTTTAACCATATACACGAACGACTGTGTGACACGGTGACACTTTCAATTGAATAGATTTCACTTACTTGTACATTGTTGAAAAGTTTTTAATTGTTTAAATGAAATATTAGAAATTATACAAAAAGTTATCATTCAACTTTTATTTTTATTATTTTTTAAAGTCATATTTTATTTTCAGTATAAATTTTATTTATTTAAATTAATTTTATGTACATGTCTTTCTTGTTTAGAAGATATCGCCAAATATTAAATACATTGACTGTAAATTTCATCTACATGTATTTATTGCTTTGTTTATTATGTTAGGACAATTATAAGACCATCCTAGATAGCATTGTTTTACATTCTCAGATATGTCCTAGGATAATCCTAAGATTATCCTAAATTATGTGCTAAGATATGTCTTAGGACAAATCTTAAGATATTTTCATTGACACGGCCCCTGGTTGCACATTAAGGGCCTCTGTTATACATCAATCGCTCTTTATTTTCCTTTGCTTGATATTCCTCACATTGTACACGAGCAACAACTGTATTAATTACCATACATAATAAGCAGTAGCATAGAAAAGGTCGACTAGTCATTCTATTTTTGGAATAAAAATAATATCTACATGTATCAATCAAATAATAATGTACTTGTATGATGAATTATATCTAATTAGAATTCATTCTCCTGAAACGTGTGTGTTTTATGTGTTATTTTGCGCTATTCGGTCATTAGTTTAACCTCTATGTACTCATTAATCCATAATGGCAGACTTTGTTGAGTGATCGTATATCGTAGTTGGATTTGCATTTACTTTTGTAATAATTGAATAAATTGCATCAGAGCCATATCACCAAAATATGAACATTAGTAACACAATGGGTACCATTAGAGGAGCAGGAACTAATCACCCTTTCGGAGTACCGGATTTATCGAACGGTGTTTGGTGTGGAACGTGCAGCTACATTTAATATAAGTGAATTACCATGATGAAGGTTGGTCAAACTTCACAACAGAATAATACTATTCATAATAAGCAAATTGAACATTTTTCCTTTGATCTCATTTAGTGATATTGTCAGTCATAATAAGCAAATTGAACATTTTTCCTTTGATCTCATTTAGTGATATTGTCAGTATCAACTTTGTAAGTCTGATACTGAAAAATATCGATCAGTATGACGTCACATTATGGCGCTTGATTCCGATAAAACAATAACACCAGTTTATATATATTGGTATGTGTTTCAACAATAAAATCACAGATCCTACAATACAAGCACCATTGTAATGAGAGACAAAAAAAATGAGGTCATCAATTCGAAATTTTATGGTTTCCATTATGACTTGGTTAACCATTCCAGAAATTCTTTGTCTACGAGGACCACTAATATGTACTGTTTGTCATAGTCACAATTCCCTATTTCTTTCACTGTTTCTGCATGACTTACTACCAGGTTTTGACATCAGTAACACGATGGGTGCCACTAGTGGAGCAGGAACTTCTTACTTTCTCGCAATATCTGAGTTCACGTAGGGTTTTAAATGTGGTAATCGTCAGTGAAATTCATTTCTGCATTTACGTGTATTACAAAATTATTGAGTTAAGCAATATTATACAATTATCATATTTGTTGGAGTTTGACCCGACGGTTTGTCTGCCAGAGAAAAGTAAGGTCACTTGCTACATTAGAAATTTTTTTTTATCTTGGGTATGAATTGAAATTGTAATTTGAACAAGTAAAATGACCGCTTCAACTCTTTTTGTTGTTTCATTTTTTTTCTTTAATGTTTTTTTAATGCACGTTTTTGTCACGCATAATATAACATTATTATTGTCCATATAAATCTTTGTCCCTTTGATGATTACGTATTACATTAGTCTGTGTTTCTCAGTTGTATCATATCTGTCACAATGTTTGGATACATATTTCTCGTCTTTATTGGTATAGTTTATGGAGGTAAGCACAAAATGTTCTACATTTTCTTTTCATCAATTCAAATACAAAAGATTTTATTGCTAATAATTTACTGTTCTAAACAGTGTGCTGCATGTCAAGATAAATGTTATTCTTTAGCATGTAGAGTTTGTCGTGATTATCTGGTAGTTGGTATCTATGTAACCAGTGCTTATCACCACTCATGTGACAGGACGGTAGTTTTCCTCGGGTACTCTGGTTTACTCCACCAACAAAACAGATCGCCATGCACGATATAACTGAAATACTGTTGAAAGTGGCGTTAACCACCATAAACCCCTCATAAAATGAATAAACAACATCGACAAAACGTGTTTCCATCAGAGTACAACTTTATATACACAAAGAATATGAATTTATATAAACATGAGAGATTTCCTACATCATACATTGACACAAATCAAGGTAAAGACACAGCGATTTAATTGCTGTCCTACATTTCACATCCACAGTAGAGTATTCAACTAGAGCATAACTCTTACCCTAATATAAGGGTGAATCGGTCCCTAGCCTGCAGTTGAATGGCATTGAATATAATGATGATATAGAGATCTATTTTAAAACGGAAGACGGGTTTCTGTAATGCACGACATCATGAAAGGGCTGAACAGTCGAAATAGTCTCCATGTCTTTAGGAGCAAGTAATCCAAATGGCTTCTACATAACAGCAAAGAAATATTGTCCGAGATTAGTTATGTCTGAGACAGACGACCATTAGCTATATTGATTATTGCATCCTTTTATAATGTTTGATTAATGAATAAATTTTATGATTTATGTCAGTGCCGAAATGCTGACTTCTGTGCAGATTGTCCTCCGGGGACTAATAGTCCACCAGCAGAGGTACATGTACCAACCAAGTGATACATGAAGCAATACAAATGTAGATATCTTAATAGGTTTCTAATTCTAAATCACAGTTCCAACAATTTTGAGTCCCAGAAGGGAGGGGGTTGTTAGGGTTAAGGCGTTCAACGCCACCTTGAACAATATTTCAGTTAACGTGACGGCCAGTTTCATTGGTGGAGGAAACCGGAGTACCCGGAGAAAACAACTGACCTGTCACAAGTCACTGACAAACTATTCGAACTCACAACTTTAGTGATGATATACACTAGTTCTAGGAAATTGTACGTCAACTATTTAAGAAGAACCTATGTCTTCTATCATTTTATATTTTATTTGTTCATATTTATATAACATACATATAGAGCTATACAATCCAAAGCAAAAAATACCACACTTTCGGAACAGTTTCCAAAATCCAATAGAAAAAATATAGAAAAAGTCAAATTCGATATCCCTAGCATACGTATATATGCCCACTCACTTTCCTACATTGTCACAGTCACGTGAATAAAAAGTGGCGGAGTTAAGCTAGTTTTATGGCCTAAACCTCCCTTATTTATGAAATAATGTATATTATATATTCAAATCAAATACAAACCCTCACAATTTACTCGATATATAGAGTTGTTATAATAACGCTCTAATCTTAAATATTATAGTTTCTTTTTACATAATGCAGTGGAACTTCTGCAAATCCGACACCTGAGTTTTCCGACATCATGTACAATCCGATACATTTCGCTGGTCCCTTGGTGTGTTGTATTAGACAGGTTCCTCTGGATAGTAAATCGTTTTGTTTAGCTTCATTGTAATTCCTATTGTAGATTAAATTTCATAAATCTCAGAGTATAGAAATATATGACTTTTCTGTACTGTATCAGTGACCTGCTTAAAAGATGGAATACGTTAGTCGCCAAAATGTAAATAAAAAGATGAAGTATAACATGTATAATTAACATGTAGGATAGATAAGTAATAATGTATCATCCAGCTATACGTAATTAAGGTTGATTTATCATGTTAGTCTTTATTTAAAGTAGGTATAGTTTATTTATATCATGCTATTCTAGTTGTAGCATAGCCTTCATAATGTCATCATCATGCATTTTCTTAAAATTCGGTTTGATGAATCGTAATAATGCATTTTTCTGTAGAGTTCGTCTAGATGTATGCTAATCCACTTGACCTCTACTCGTAATATCATTAATCTTGTAACATATCTAAATTGACAAAACAAAGGATTACCATGCCGAAATATCCATTTCTCAAACAGAAATGAATTATTTCATTTTTCGTTATATATTTTTTCTTTCTTTTATCACCACTTGGATGTTTACCTGTCTTGACTACAAGTATCAAGGCGGTGACGTATAATTCATTTTACGCTGAAAACAAAAGATAGACCAACACAAACCTCGGGGGCTCCAGAAAAGTAATCAGGTCCTACTTCACCAGAGACACATGTCATGTCATTTGCTCCAGTTACATATATAGATACCAGTAAACAAAGTCATGGTTGCGACCGTGAAACGTTAGAAGTTATTACTCCAATGTAGCCATTCGGAACTCTTGGTTCGGTGCCTTTCTTGTTAGCAGTAATCATATATCAGGGAAATCATGATTCATGCGAGGAACCACAAGCTCTGGAATCAACTAATAGCTATATACCCTTAAATTGCAGTCGTCAAAAGTCTAAAGTACTTTGATATACCAAGCATACATAAAATGTACCTTCTCCCTGTGGAGTACTAATTATTAGTTCTTCAATAAACATCCCTGGCAAACATTATCACTCCAATATATATTATCGATATGTTTGGATGACCGGGTTGTTAACTTGATCAACAAGATGGGTGTTACTAGTGGAACTGGAAGTCTGAGTCCACCTTTATATTTAGGATCGCATTGTAGATCAATATATTGCTGTGTGGATCAGTGCTTGTCTTTTCCTATTGTTTCCCTTTGACCATTGCATTGTCTGGTGTATATTACTTTGTGGATCATTGCTTGTCTTTTGCTAATTTTTTCCCTTTGACCATTGCATTGTCTGGTGTATATTGCTTTGTGGATCATTGCTTGTCTTTTATTATTTTTTTCCCTTTGGCCATTGGATTGTCTGGTGTACACCTTCTGATTACCCCTTTTGTTGTCTTAATTGTTCCGAACAACCATGATTTAGAGATCATTTAACCATGATATATTGACGTGAACATCAGAATAGTGGTTTGAATTCACTAAAATATATTTCAAGTCAGTGGTTATTAAAGCTAAGGTTGCTAAGTAACACAATATAATCTATGAAAACTACTCTGCTTATGCGAATAAAAAAATCGACGAAGTTTCAAATTTCTTTAAAGTAAATTAACTTAACCAAACACCGCGTAATTTGTATGTTTAAATATTCCAAGAATATTGTTATTGCATGTTATAGCCAATTCACTGTGTAACCTCCCCTGTCCACGACAGGGGAGAAAGACGTATATAGGTGTTCTCGGACCAGGGGCAGGTATAACCGCCCAGTTTTCGTGTAAGCACCCAACCAAGTATTTAACAGACAGTGGTAAGACCATAAAATGCTACACCCGTTCTGAACCGTTTTTAATACTGCGGTAGGTAGCAATATGCCTTTATATATAATGAAATTCCTGGTTTTTGGCAGTTTTATTTAATCGGTATAAGACAGAAAATTAATTAGTAATACATGTATCTCATAATCACACTGGTGTTGTAACGATCAGCGTGATCACCTCGAATGCGGTACATCGTGGGTTTAAATCCCTGTTGGATCAAACAAATGAGTACAAAATTGGTATTTGTTGCTTCTCTGCTAAGCATGCAGTATTAGAGAGAAGAGCAAAGGCTGGTTGGTCCGGAATAAGTATAATGTGTCCCAGTGGAGCGTCATGTCGACCTGCGGACTGTTGTTGCAATGAGCTAGCACTATACAAATCCAACTAAGCGTGTTGCTCATTTGATGTTAAGCAACAATCCCCCCTGAATATGTTGTTTATCTCGATAGACAAAAACATGATATAGACGATATTCTCATACCAAAAACATGATATAGACGATATTCTCCTAACAAAAACATGATATAGACTGTATTCTCCTAATAAAAACATGATATAGACGATATTCTCATTACAAAAACATGATACAGACGATATTCTCCTAACAAAAACATGATATAGACGATATTCTCATAACAAAAACATGATATAGACGACATTCTCCTAACAAAAACATGATATAGACGATATTCTCATTACAAAAAAATGATATAGACGATATTCTCCTAACAAAAACATGATATAGACGACATTATCCTAACAAAAACATGATATAGACGA
>MJUT01006266.1:19174-35880 GCA_002080005.1 Gigantidas platifrons | reverse complement strand
ATTCAAGAATATAAACAGGTAATATCTAACCAAAGAACAGACATGAACAAAGCAGGTATAGATATTCAAGAATATAAACAGGTAATATCTAACTAAAGAACAGACATGAACAAAGCAGGTATAGATATTCAAGAATATAAACAGGTAATATCTAACTAAAGAACAGACATGAACAAAGCCGGTATAGATATTCAAAAATATAAACAGGTAATATCTAACTAAAGAACAGACATGAACAAAGCAGGTATAGATATTCAAGATTATAAACAGGTAATATCTAACCAAAGAACAGACATGAACAAAGCAGGTATAGATATTCAAGAATATAAACAGGTAATATCTAACCAAAGAACAGACATAAACATATTGCAAGAACAAACAGGTGATCAACTTTCAACTGGAGCAAAAAGTGTCGTTAGCACGAGTTGATAAATTATTAGCGACAAGAATAAAGGTTATAGTGAAAAATTAACCTCTGTATCAGCCTGTCAGACCCCAAAATGCCAAATTTTGATGGAAGGGAAGAATGGAGACCCTACATTTTGCAGTTTCCCACAATAGCCAATTGATATAAGTGGTCGAAATAATATCGACTTTACAAGTTGATAGAATGCTTAAGATACAAAGCTCTTACATTTTTCAGTACTTGCCAAATTTCTGTTAGATCAGACTATGATTTATTATGTCAAAAGTTGAATGAAAAATTTGGAAGGAAAGGACTACTCCATACTTTGTGTAGACGCTTGCAGGATGTGAGACAAGACCCGGACTAGCATTTAGAAGATATTGTAGAGAAGACACAGGGATTACCAGTTGATGGATATCCAGAGACACCAGCTAGATATGTAGAGATAGTAGCACTAGCTGCTCTAGTTGATATGGACAAACATCATGAGTTCCCGGAAAAGGCTTTACAGTATGCACGTGGTGCGGTTGCCAACCAAAAAGTAATCATGCTGGTAAAAAACAAGACAGCAAAAGGGTAACCTTTGATGAACCGGATGACACAGAAAATAAGCCAGATGATAATTTAAGTGTGAAGGTAGTAGGAAAGGAAGATGACAAACGAGTGATAACTGTATGTGTATTAACTGATTATGAGAGGAGATTGTGGAAAACAGAAGAGGGATTGGCAGAAACAAAAAATATCGCTAAGAAGATATTGGATGTCATCACCCAAATTCAATGTCAACAAAGGTCAAGGCTACCTATATCTCCAACAAGAGAAATGCCATTTAGCCCCGACATGGGCTGTTTCCAGTGTGGGGAAGTAATACATTTTGCCAGAAGTTGTCCTAATGAAAGGATGCAGTCGCAGGACAGAAAGAGGAGCAGGTCACCGAGTCATTTTAGTTTAAACTCTATGAGGTCAAGGATGATGGCCGATTCTTGACCATCCCTTATGATAAAGGCCAAAGCGAAAGCAAGAAAGTAACAGATAACTCGAGAACGTTGAACATCCGAGAAGTTGTCTTATATCAACAATCTACAGATGCGAAAACGTTGCATGTAGAAATTTTTATCAACTCTGATAAATTTCTAGCGATTGTAGATATTGCTGCAGAGGTATCAGTTCTCAACAAATCGTTATTACATCAATTAGGACCGAAGGTTAAACTGAAGCAAGAAATAATTTCGAAAGCCGTGGGGAGGGGTTCGAGGATAAAAACAAGTTAAACTGATAACTTAGATGTCAAACTGGGCAGTTTAAAAGCAAAATGGAAGTTTGTTGTTGCTGACATTTCAGATGATATTATTTTAGGTGTATATGTTTTTGTTAATTTTCATGCTATCATTGATCTGGCTAATTATTCTATTAGAATTAACCAAGAATCTATTCCAGCACTTTGCTTGAAATGGGTCTTCTTCAACAATGTATAGAGTATCCCTAGGAAGAAGAGTTGTAGTTCCACCAAACAGTATGAAGGTGGTGAAAGTGAAAATATGTATCAATGCTTGGCTGTACAACCAGGATATAATCTTAAAGGATTAGTTACACCTAAACTGCTACTGAGATAGAGTAGTGGTATGAAAATCATATTGCACAATTCCACCATTAATTACATTACACTGAAAACAGGACATACACTTGGAGTAGGAACTGAAATGGAAACAGTGGTGCCTATGGATAAAGATCTTCAGAGTGAGGAAGCCATAGATGGAAGGGGTATCATATCGAACGGTAAGACAGACAGTTTCACTGACTTTTTTGCAAGGAAAATCTCACAGTTTGTGGAAGGTGGAGACTGCCTGTTTCACTGACAGTCCTGAGCTTAGAATTAATAGTGCCACAAAATCTGATAGGTTCTATAACAGTTCTTTTGGACAATGAAAAACTGACATGTTGTTGAAGGGTGAGACTGGCATTACCCATAGCAGTTTCTTTCAAGACAAGACTGACAGTTTCACTGAAAGTCCTGAGTTTAGAACTGACAATTCCACAAAAATGGTTCCAAAAACACTGTAAGATATCTCACTATAGACAACTCTGGAAATGACATATTCTCTGTCAATTCAAATTCCTGTTGCTTGGGGATACCTGACCACCTTAAAGATATCTACCAAAGAACTGTCAAAGGTACGTCTGAAGAGCAGTACTCTCAAGTAACAAACTTACCTGTGGAATATCATGATGTTTTTGCTAGGAATGCAGATGGGGTATCCGTTGATCCAAAGAATGTGGACGCTGTATAGAACTGACCAGTCCCAAAGACAAAGAAAGATGAGGAGTCATGCTTAGGATTCACAAATTATTACCGTGAACATGGAAAACATTATGTAGCAGTAGCAGCTCCTTTACCTCAGCTTCCATGGGGACAGACATCATTTTTCACCGAGGATTATTTTTTCGTAACTGTCAGTTGTCATTGTTAATGACATTGACATTGCTAGTTTACTTTCATGAATTGCTGTTCTAAAAGGAATGCCTAACTGATGTGGTCTTTTCAGATGGGAGGGGGAGGAATGTAGTAATCGACAGTTCCGAAATTAGAACATATCCGTACCAGACTCGGTTACAACTGAGTCTGACTTCCGGATCTGATTACCTGTCAACTGGGAAGATTGATTCCCGGCTTCGAAGACCTCAGACGTCTCCTCGACGACACAGCTGGAATTATACAAGCTACATGTGTCTGCCATAAATAGTATGTCAACTATATATAGGTATGTATCGTATTTATTATATAATACAACATCTTCGATCATCACGCAAAACAGCATATCATTTATTATTACCACTGAAATATCATCTTTAATCGGTTTTAATAATAACATCAATAACGGAATCGCGTGGACCCCAAACAATGTAAACATTAAGAAAAGTATAATCAACAGAAGACAAACAGCAAAACATTTAATTATACTTGTTCTACTAAAAAGTGGAGATGTACACCCAGGTCCCATATTCCAAAGAAACCCAGGCAACCTAAATTCCCGTGCACAATCTGTCAAAATGGAGTGATATCGACCAGTAAGGCTGTTGATTGCGATCATTGTCAAAAATGAACACATATGAAATGTACAAGTTCCATTACAGTAACCCAATATGACAAATCGGTTAATGAAAATACCGACTTTTCTTTTATTTGGAATGAATGCTGAATTAGATGTCTCCCATTCAACTTGGACGAAATTCCATATGATGATCAGAAAAATACTTTAATAAAATCACCTTCGAAGAATCATGAAAAATGTTTTGACGTATTCAAAAATAAAGGACTACACATGATTCACATCAATGTCAGAAATTAGACGGTTAGCAACAAGAACAAAAGCTGTAGTTATATCATTTACATAATTGTGGTTAGACGAATCCGTTATAAATGCAGACATTAACATACATGATTACTGTGTAGTAAGACCTGACAGAAACAGACATGGTGGTCGAATATGTACTTTTGTAAGATCAGATATAGCATTTTCACAACGAAACGATCTCCATTCAAAAAACATTGAAGCACTTTGGATTGATATACTACTTCCAAAAACCAAGCCTATTTTAGTGGGAACAATATATAGACCACCGAACCAGAGCGATTTTCAGAACACTTTGAAGATACTATGACAAAAATTAATCCTGAAAGGGAAACTTTCATTTTTGGTGATTTCAATATATGTTTATTAAATAAATTGTATGCACGTTGTAAAAGATATCAAAATATTCTTAATATGTTTAATTTTAAGCAATTCATAAGTGTACCAACTAGAGTTATTCAGACTTCCAGTACCTTGATTGATCACTTAATAAGTAACAGTGAAGACAGAGTGAGTCAATCAGGTGTATTACAATTAGGCCTCAGTGACCATTTTCTGATACGTTTTATCAGGAAAATAGTTAGACAAAGTGTTAACCAGGAGAGTATTGTAAAAATTAGATCTATGAAAAGTTATTACAAATATGATTTTACTGACAAATTAAGTAATGCAAATTGGTCAGATTTATACCTGTGTAGATATGTCAATAATGGAAGGAGAATATTTCAGAGAATTTTTATGTCAATTTTAGATGATATTGCACCAACAACAGAAATTAAAATAAAACAAAAACCGAACCATGGATAACATCTGAAATATTAGATCAAATAAGAGAAAGGGCTAGATTTTTATATTTATTTAAGAAAACCCAGAGTAACACTTTTATTATGATTATTGTACAATTAGGAACAAATTGCACAGAGATATAAAAAGGTAAAATCAGAATGTTTTTCATGCAAGATTGAAGAAAACAAAAATAATCCCCAAAAATATGGGAACATCTAAAATCCCTGGGATATTGCACTAAGCAAAAGGTAAATGCAAAGATTGTCCTGGATATAGATAAAGAACATTGTCATGATTCAAATGTAACTGCAAACTATATCAATCATTTCTTTACTAACGTGGCATCCATACTAGTTTCAAAATTGATTCCATGTCCTAAATTATTTGACTTCAATTTGGACATCATTAAACAGTTTTATAAATCAGTTTTTGTAAATAATTTACATCTAGATTTATCTCCAGTTACTGAAGATTTCATCTTCAGAGAGCTTGAAAAATCAAACCCAAATAAAAGCACAGGGTTAGACAATATTCCTGCAAGCTCCCTTACAGATGGAGCATGTGAACTTCAAAAACCAATTACTTATTTAGTAAATTTATCTATAGCTAGTGGCGTAGTGCCAGAATATATGAAAGTAGCCAGAGTGTGTCCTATTTTCATAAAGAATAGTAGATTGGATGTCGGTAACAATAGACCCCTTAGTATTTTAATTATAATATCTAAGATTCTTTACCACTTGAGAAATACCTTTTAGAAAATGAATTACTCTATGAATTTCATTCAGGATTTACATCATCTTATTCGACGGATACATGCTTGATACATCTGTTTGACCATATGAAAAGTCAAACAGCGAAAGGTATACACTGGAATGATAATGCTAGATTTACAGAAAGCATTTGACACGGTCAATCCTGACATTTTGTGTAATAAATTAAAAGTCATGGACGTCCGATCTACTAAATGGTTTCAGTCCTATTTGACTGACAGAACAAAAAGTCAGTCCTAATGGCACAGAATCAGAATTTCTTACTGTTACTTGTGTGGTACCCTAAGGAGTATATTAGCTCCTCTGCTATTCCTTTGCTATATAAATGATATGTCAATAAGCATTAATTTTGACTGTAACTTATTATTATATGCTGACAATAGCACAATACTTTTCTTTCATAGAGATCCACAAGTTATTTCAAAGAAACTTGGCAAATAACTGCAGTAACTGGTTAGTCGATAATAAATTGCTTCTACGTTTGAGTAAAACTTAAAGTATCCTTTTTGGTTCAAAACGTAAGCTTAAAAGGGTTAGTAATTTTCAAGTTTCTTGTAATAATTATATAATGAAGTGTTAAATATTTCAGGACTCAACATTGATCAGTCTTTATCAGGTGAAGTTATAGTTAATAATACAATCAAAAACGTTAACTGAAGACTCAAGTTTTTGTACAGACAAGCTAATTGTTAGTCTGAAACATCAAGAACAACACTTAATATGGCTCTAATTCAATGCCACTTTGATTACTCTTGTTCATCTTGGTATGAAGGTGTATGTAAATCTCTCGGAAATGAACTTCAAGTGATGCAAAATAAAACCGTCAGATTTGTTAAAAGGCTGGGACCCAGAACTAGAATTAATTACCCGGTATTTTCAGACGTTGGAATTCTTAATATTGAAAACAGAGTCCAAAAATTTAGACTTAATCACGTACACAATTTTTTTGATGACAAAGGTCTTAGATATATGGGACAAAATTTCAGTAAAGCGAGAGATTTACATCATCACTCAACAAGGGGTACACATTATAATTTTGTGGTGCCAAATGTAAACGGGATGACTAGCACAACTTTTTATTTTAATGCTATTAAGAACTGGAATTCCCTTCCAATTCCACTTAAGAGTACAACAAAACTTCCAGTCGTTTAAATCCGGTGTAAACGAATTTAGACTGAGTTTGTGAAAAATAGCTGGTATAATTACAACTCACTAAAGAGTCAGGTGACAAAGTGTGACGTATTAAAAATCCAAGTATAGAAATCTTTAACTCCCTCATTTGGATTTGTAATACGTCACACTTTGTCACCTGACTATTTAGTTAGTTGTAATTATACCAGCTATTTTTCACAAACTCATTCTAATTTTGATAGACACTGAAGAGGGTCATTTGTTGATCGAAAATGTTGTCAATATATATTTTGTAACATCTTTATCGGTATCGATGCAGAATCTTCTAGACTTCTATAATTTATTTTGTTTGTGCTGCATCGTCATGTCTCGACGATCCGTTACCTATTTAGTTCTCTGGTTGGTTGATTCCGTTAGACTTTATATATATATTTAGAACTTTGAATATTCGCTAAAAACTATGAAATTGCCATCATGACTGTTTAAGCCCCCCCCCCCCCTCTTTCCAACCCCAAAGATGAAAATGGTCATATCAAATTTATTTTTAGTTCTTTGGTTTTTTGTGTCCTTTTAAAATGTAAATTTTGATGGGGTATAATATTATTTTTGAACTACCTTTCGGAACAAGCGATCACGTTTTACTCTCAAATATATTGAAACTCGGGCGCAAATTTTGATTTGGAGTTTGATAGTGTTACTGTCAAAAGTGTTCCGATTGCTTGCTCTACATATAAACATCATCCTATTGTTTTACGTCGGAAAATAAACATCGGCCCAAAATCGACCCGTAATACTCAATGGAACAAAAACAAATCGGCCCAAAATCTACCCATGGCATTCATTGGTAGTTATTTGTCGTGATTTTGCTTCCTCAGAGTTTTCATTATTGCGTTTTACTTGGAGAAATTGTTATTTTCAATATATCTATATGAATTTCTTAATAGATCTGATGACAGCGTAACATTGATGGAACTACCTTAACAAATCTGATGACAGACTAACATTGATGGAAACACAAAGTAAACTACAGCTTTATGGAGTATTACATTTGGCATATGGATTTGGAAATACAATAGCTAACCTGATATATATAAACATCATCATTAATAAAGGCAGGGAGAGAAACTGCAGTTCATATAACACTGATGGTTATTTTTGTGAAGATTTTAACTCACTATGGACTACCGTTGTTATGGATGGCTGTCCTATGCTCAGTTTGGGTATTTATTTTCTGATATAATTTTCTGCTCTTGTATATTCTTTTTTTTTTCTCAGTCGTGATATTCATGTATACGCTTAAACCTAACAGTGATATTACTAGAATTTTGAGCTCACATGTCTTCCCCTTGACGCTATTTGATATCACACCATTGGTACACTGCATCACCAATCGCTTAGCTTTATGCCCAGCTCCCTAGACCACTAGGTCACATCTGCTATATAGAAATATAACTGCAACAGTCGAAGTGTTATATTCGGTAAAAAGCTCCTTAGAGCTTATGTTGTACTGTTTTATTATGTGCCGAATCAAAATAAAGTTTCCTTATCTTATCTTATAAGTGTTATATTGTGTCGTAATGTAAATATAAGGATAGACATAATACATCTGGCGTAATTATTTATTTATTATTCTAATTTGACATAAATCTGAGCGAGCAATTTTAATACAAAAAGTGTGCACAACACCAAAGGCATAACTAAAATAGTCAGAAAATAAAACAAAATATTACAGCAAGTCATTCTTTTGTGTAATATAACATGTTGCAACGATGTTGTAATATATTTTATTTTATTACATTTATGGTTTTATACAGTATTATAAAACCATATAATTCTATTCTCACTAGAATTTATGAATAACTCGTAATCCGATTGGATATCGTCACTTATTCTGCGTCATTCGAAAGGAATTTATAAATCGATATTTCCGTTTGCCAGACTACTTTTTCCCGGGTAATTACACGCGTATAAATCGATGAGTAATGCTACTAAGGGGTTCTGCTGGAAGGATCTGCTATCTTGAAAATGTGAAATCCTAAATGTCATATTTACAGCAATACACACAAATAATTGAAAAGCCTACCTTGAAAACTTATTTTAGCTAAATTTTATCAAACTTGAAGCGTACACGAAGCCAAATAACGTCTAATCTTTAAGTTTCAAACTGGAAGTCTTCAAATGACTCTAATGACGTCATGTTGGTTATTTTCAAAAGTCGTCAATATCATTTCGGGGATTTTTTTTCAGTTTACTATCGTATGTGAATTGTATGTCCATTGTTTGGAGCTCTTCTTGCATATTTCTTTAATAGTATTTAGCGTAGAAAACAAACACGATGTCCAAGAATAAGAATTATAAGGATTAAACACAGTTTTTTAGGAAACTACATGTTGTATGTATGTATATACTCCAGCAACTCAATCACAAACTTTACATAAAGTCCTTCGAACTTTATTCAGTTTGTGAGTGGGCTGCCGGAGATTATACATACATAATTTCATATTAAAAATCAGTGTTTAATCCTATAATAATTAGTTTTTTGGGATAAACTGTCTTATTATACAGCTATAATTGTAATCCAATCAAAAACACCCATTTAAGACACGTGACAGTACATTATTTGTCCCGTATTGAACAACCGAAAGCCGTATTTTTACCGTATTACACGTCCCGATAAGTGCGCATTGTTTTCGTACTGTACCTTTTGTAAGGGAAGTAACTGATTGATTTGTGTTGTCTGCTAGTAAACAAAACAAACCGGAAAATGTTAATTCCAATGTAGTGGCTTATTATTCCTGGTTTGTGATTTGACAAAGCTGTAATTTTCATGGTATCAATTCCACGGTTGAAATAGCATGAGCTATTTTTTTAACTGGAAGTATCCGACATCTTAAAAACGGGAAATCCTACATGTCATATTTACAGCAATGCACAAAAATAATTTAAATGCCTACCTCGAAAATTTGTTTTAGTCTAATTAAAATCGAAGCGTACATGAATAAATAAAAACGTCTGCATTTAACGTTTTAAATTGGAAGTCTTCATATGATGTCACGTTGCTTATGTGCCAAAGTCGTCAACAACATTTCGTGGAATTTTAATTTCTGTGATTTTTATACCCAGAGATAAGCAATAATATATGTTTTTTATTTTCAGTATTACATTGAAATGCAGATAACTATATTGTATTTGAATATTTCTCGTTATCAATTGTCGAATTAGTGGTCGCAAATAACCGTTTACTGGCTCCGCGAGCGCGACGCCAGTAAACTGAATTCGTGACCAATAAATCTACAACTGATGCAGTGAAATTTTCAAATACAATACAGATATCTCCTAAATGACGATGAAATTGAAGATTTCATGGAAGCACAAGTACCGAAAAATACAAAACCGAAACCTAAATAGAATAATTGTTGATCAGTTATGTTGCTGTTTTAATTCATTTTTAGAGCATACGAGATCTGTATTGATACAGGACATTTAGACTGTATTAAAAGTTAAACATAGCATTGATTTTATAGCATTGATCATTTCAGGTGTATGATAAATAGGTCATTATACAGTGTTATGTACACTATGGAAAGATATTTTACTCATTCGTATTGTATTGAAAACGTTATTTTACTGGACGCCTGCGGGGCCTCGTCCAAAACGGGTTTCCAATGCAATATCGACTCATGCAAATCTTTCCATATTGTACATATCACTGTACAATAACCTATTAATATTGCATGGTAACATTTCATATTGAACGATCCATTTTACTGTGGGTGAAATTCCAGCAAAATTGTATAGTTCACTGACCAGCGTCGTCCGTTTCAATGACGTCATAAAAGCACAAACACGGCAGCACGAGAATTACAGCAGATCTGTCAAAATGCCATTTAATAAAAGACGATGTGCCGATCTTACAAATGATGAAGTAAAGCAAATTGTGGAAGACAACGATTCCTTAACCCTTACATGTCCAAAGAGCCTATTTTTAGGCTTTTCAAACCACCCCTCGAGTGCCAACGGCCTTTTTATATCTTTTGCGTAAAACGTCATTCATCGATGACGTCACAGGGAACATGACGTCACAAGTTTGATGATACTTGTTCTGTAAATAAAATAGATGCACGACCTTGGATTCGTGTGTACCCTCAGGAACCAAGTGATGCTATTCAACCTGTTAGAGCCAATCCTGGACCAGGAAATTTGCCAAGAAGGAATGTTCAGCCCACTGCATATTTTTATGTTATGCTTAGTACTAGCTTGTTGAGAAAAATGGTGCAAGAAACAAACAGGTAAGCGTTTGTCTATTTATTTATATTACAAAATTATCTATGAAATTGTTGAAACAATGTACATTAAGTAATAATAAAATATAACCCAAATGCGGTACTTTTGTCAACAAGCCGATGTTAATAAAAGTTATGGATACAAATTAAAAATCTTGAAATGCCCAGACAGTTGCAGAAAAAAATCGCAGATGTTGGTTCCGTCCTTGTTTTCTCTAGTTTGCAAGCTCTCCGATTTCGTGAGTCTCTAAATCTAGAACTTTCCATAGAGTTTAGAATACTATTTTTTATTTCCTGAATATACAATAGACCATCATACATGTACTACTGCAAAATGCTTATGAAATAATTCCATGGGCTTCACATGAACATAACAGTGGTCATTTTCCAGTTACGTTCAATTGTCATTAGATCATACTAAAAGACGTATCGTACAAATTTCAACTAAAATGACATGACATATCCAACATTAGGGCCAAATGATCTTCTACAAGAGGCTGACAGATGGGGGAGCCCATCGTAATGATACTGTCGGAATTCCAGAAGCTGTTCTGTTTAGCGGGATTTGAGTGGCAATAGGAAAATCCATAATTTACTTACCGACGTAGTACTGTCATTTGAAATTTTTCATTAAACTATTATTTTAAAAATCACCAAGTTTCGTTATGTTTAATGTTCAAGGTTCGACGGCGTGATCGCTATTTACGATAAGTACTGGTATCATATAAAGCGTCTCAATAATATAGATATCGATTGATAAAAATGCGCTATTTTCGGCCGTTAAGTCACAATTTTCGACAGAGGGACTTACATAGTGAGCGGTCCCCCTACCCCTTCCTCCCCTGTTTTAAACCCCTAGTTATGGTCCTGCCATGGGGACTTCGATAAGCGATTGCATGTCCATCATACGGCGAGATTAGTGATACAGAAATTACATTTTATGCCGAAACCTGGTGTTTGTGGAACGCCGCACATAATGAAACTCAAATAATTGCATCCCTTTTCTTTCTTTTTTTCTGAATACACCTTTACGCGTTTCCAATGATTTATTCCGAGATTCATTGTTTGTGTTGCAAGCCTAAGATAAAAATTATTTGTATGTGCACTGAACGTCACATAAACTGAACAGCGTAACAAATCATTTAAACAGAGGTGTAAATTAATCAACCAACTCTTCAATTCATTTGCGGATCAGTGCATTATTTCCAGTATTAATGTTAGGTATAGATCAAGTACATATTATTTCGACCTCTTTTATATTCAATTGAACAAACATCAATTGATGTATTACTAAGATACCATTTAAAAAAGACTGCACCATAAGCCCATATATATATTAAAGGTGGGGTCACACAATGCGATTTTTGGGATGCCCCATCCAATTTTTCATTTCGACAGGCTTTCAACAAAAATTGAATGGTGTGACCACACAAGTCGAAAGTCGAACCTCGTTTCAAAATCGGTTGGAGTTATATTTCCATCGGACAGTCTGATTAGGATCGTATCGTGCAAACAGTACACGAAATACGAGATTCTAAGCAGAGTTTGAAGATCCCAAAGGAGTAACCAGAGTCCGTAAATGGAAGAAGAAGAGACAACGCAAATCATTCACATAAATATTAAAATTGTTGTTTCCAGAATTACTAATTGCAAGATAAAAACGCGGACGTCGAAGAAAACACCCTCATACAAATTTAATTCAATATTACTTCAGTGCTTGTATTTGTTAAATGCATGTGCGTGTCTAATTTACAAATGTATTTATTAGATAATATTATTATGTTTTATCTACATGTATTTATTTTTAAATTGTCAATTTAAAGGTATCAAATGACCACTTTAATTAAAATTTGGGCTGAAAATAATCATTAGTGGTCGATAGAAATTGGTAGCTAGCTTGAGTCTGCTTTTTATTGTACTCTACCGGTTATTTTCAGATATTGAAGTCGGCTTGCTTCACACTGGTCTTATTTATTAAAAAAACAGACATAATTGTGATTCAATCTGATTATTTGATATTTTGAACAACAAAAAGGCAAAATGAAAATAAAAAGATGTGGTTGGCCTGCATCTGTTGACAGAATATGTATAATAAGATGAACTAACGCGCACCTCAACAAGAAATACATACAAACGATAGACAACAAGTAATAGATACAAATGCCAGTCCGGAAAACAAGTCTATGATGGTTAATTGTACTTCATTTCTTTTGCCATCAAAGTACTGTATCTGACTAGTGTAAAAAAAAAAAAATAGAAAACACATGTATTTTAATAAAATAAAGAAAACAAATACAATACTGCCGAAAAACATATACGATAATTTTATCTAAGGTATTTTAAATTTCAGATATGCTAAACAGGTATTAAATAGAAAAAGACAAACAAACAGACTCAGCCCTTCATCCATATATCGAAATTGGCATAAGCAAGGAAAACTTACTGTTAATGAATTTAAGAGATATATGTCAGTAATTTTCAACATGGGATTGGTTAAAAAATAAAGTATAAAGGAATACTGGAATAAAAAGGACATCAGTCAGTCAACACCCTGGTTTTCTAAAATGTGTTCACGTAATAGATTTCAATTAATTCTCCGATTTTTTCATTTGGTAGACAACACAAAAATACTCAACATTACAACCGTGTAGCTTGGATTAAGCCTCTAAGTGACCATGCTAACATGCGATTCAAGCAATTCCATGTCCCTCAACAAGAACTCTCCATTGATGAATCATTGGTCGGAACAAAGGCAAGGTCGGTTATGACGCAATACATACCAACCAAAAGCCACAAATTTGGTATACAACTTTGGTTGTTGGTTGAGGCGGCTACTGGGTATATTTTACATATCATGCCGTACAGGTGAAGGAAATATGACCCGGTCCCGGTAGGAGAAACCCAAGAGAGCCAGGTTGTTATTACATTAATGGAATCAGCTAATGTTTTGAATAAATGGTATCATATATTCTGTGATAACTTGTTTACATCTATTACTCTTGCGAACCGTCTTTATACATTAAAAACGTACATTACTGGAACCTTACGGTCTAACAGAATTATGCCACGACTTATGCACAATGTCAATCTTGGTGAAAACGAGTCGATGTTTGTGCGACAGGGACCATTACTCGGGTGTGCATACAAGGAAAGACGAACTGCTCGCTTCATTTCAACGGCAATGCCAGCTGTTCACATACCTCAGGATAAACCAAAAGTCGTGACCACATGCAACAAATACATGGGTGGAGTTGACTTAAATGATACGATGAGTTCAACATATGATGATGGTAGAAAATCGACATGTATATGGAAACGGTTTGCTTACAACATTATATGCATAATGATATTAAATGCGTATATTTTGTATCAACAAAACACGGACGGAGATCGCATGTTATCTAGAATAAAATTTATTCAGCATATTGTAGAAGAATTGTTTGGCTATCGTTTGAGAAGGCGAGATCAACAAGTTAACAGAGACAGAAATGGACTTGTACATTTGGAAAGGGGAACACAAAGAAGCTGCATTTTGTGTACAAGACCAAAAATACGGTCGAGAGCGAGCACAAAATGCAATAGGTTTAATAGAGGGGCTCATGCCATGTGTATACACAGGCATAACTGCGATATTGAACTTTAGGAAACAAATTAAGTATACTGATAATTCCTGATTCATCACCTTTGTCATTGTATAATTTTTGATGGATAGTTTAACGTGTTGAAAAATAATGCTTACATTTTGTATTCCCCACTCGTTTTATAAGTTTTTTTGTTTTGCTGTAACACATCTAAAATTTTATATTTTGGAAGAGTCGAGTGCCAGCTACCCCCACCACTGAATTTGCACCTGTCCAGTCCATAATTGTATGCATTTAATTTATTACATATGATCGTTCCTTAATACTGAATGGATACATCACATGCCCGAGGCCTCTGATGATGCAGCCCTTCATTATTATTATTGTTGTTGTTTATAATAGTTCCTTACAATAATTATTTCTTCAAATCAGTTGATAATCCAACTATGTTCTAATATGCTTTTTACATTTTGCCTATTCATAGTTTCATTAAAAAAAGTTTTCATCAGAATTAAATATGAATACTTAGACTAAATTTGTGTTTGGTAGAATACCTGATCTGACTAAATTTATTATTCCAATAAACTTAAATTATTTTATTAATTACAAAACATGCCACTCCATCAATAGTACATTTATATATTACAGACTATTTTATCATACTATACAGAATACATAATAATTACGAGTGAATCAGACAATTCGAGAATCTAGATGGTTTTATACTGAAATGAATACACTATTGGTGGACTGCTATGTTGTTAATATATTGTATATATTTGACGTTCTTGTTTATATTTGTTTCCATCTTGCTACTGGGGAGGATATATATAGGCGGAGCCTGTTATCCAATCCTTTTGATTTACAATCAATAAAATATTTGAAATTGAAATTGAAGTGTGAAAGGAACAACGCTCACCGGCTTACTAAGCGAAACCAGGTTAAATATAACCTGTTCAACAATTTCAAATATTCCTTAAATATATTTATCTTTGTAAATTTTTTTGTATATAAGGTTAAAATCCAAGGCACACCACTCAAAGGTGGACTCAACAGATGTCATTTAACTATCAATTATTTCGATTTTTGATTTTTGGTGCTTAACGCCACTTTCATCAATATTCTAGCTATATCATTACGACCAGTTTTAGTGGTGGAAGAGACTGGAGTAACCGGAGAGAACCACCGACCATGAGCAAGTCGATTATTTCAACTTTACATGTGAATATGTATCATGCTTCCTCCGTTGTATTTGTTACTTAATGTTGCTATATAAAACAGGGAGTTATGGTGTGTAACGCCACTTTCAACAATATTTCAGCTATATCGTGGCGATCAGTTTTATTGGCAGTGTAAACCAGAGTATCCTGGGAAAACCACTGACCTGTCGCAAGTCACTGACAAATTCATCACATAATGTTATTTCGAGTACACCTTACCTGCATCAGATTCGAACTCACAACGTTAGTTGTGCTAGGCACTGATTGCATGGGTAGTTATAAATCCAACTACCATACTATCGCGACCACTGTGCATATTTTCACATATAGTTGAGGATACATTAATATTTGCATCGTTTTTAAGAGAAAAAACGTATGTCAAATTTAACATTTATTCTATTAAAGTGTGATAAAAGCGCATGGAATTTTTAATGACTAGTTTTTTTTTTTTTAAAACGGCAGTAATTTTCTGTTTTACATTTTAAGGTCTAAAACTTGTTTACATTACACCCCACAAAGTCTACCAAAAGTGTGTGCAAATTTACATTAGGTCATGTATTGTGACCGTTTACACTGATAACGTCATGACTCCACGGTAGACAAATTTGACTAAAAATCCCTTGGCACTGATCAGTGAAAAAGGGCTTTGCATCCAAAGGGTTAAATACTAAAAAATCAACAAAGCTAGCCGTACAGCTTTTTCGTAAATATGCAAATGAGAAACTGAAAACATTCAGTATAATTAATTAAATAACATATAGTTGAGAGGGTGATAGATTATATTGTTCGCCTTGGTCGACTATGCTTTTCTCAGGGTAACAATATGATCTATCACCCTCTCAATTATATGTTATTTACTATAACAAGTAATATGCACTTCGAGAAAAGTTAATAATATAACATTGAATTATGCTTGGTTAATTGATTGCATGGTGTTGAACGCCATTTTAAGCAATATTTCAGTTATATCGTGGCGATCAGTTTTATTGGTGGAGAGAAGTTGAGTACAAGGTAGTTGTATGCATTTTGTGTGTATGTCAGAGTAAATTATCACATTTCGATCTTACCTACAGTGCACCGCTTTAATTTCATGATTGTCTCTACAAACTGTATACATGTCCGACTTGTCACCAATCTCTGATATACCCTCCATTTCTAAAAATAAATGTTTTTTTTTTT
>MJUT01006252.1:13210-39348 GCA_002080005.1 Gigantidas platifrons | reverse complement strand
TGAAAATGATACATTGAATCAAGCTGAATTAAATGAAATAAAGATTAATGGAAACAATTAAATATTCGAGGTTACTGGGCTAAATGAAAATCCGAGGCGACGAACCCTTATTTGGCCTTAAGAGTCTATGTAAAAATGTCTGAAATACATGAAACTGGTTGCGTGTGACACAAAATTTAACAATGATTGACATTTGGCGACATATTTTCTGAAATTAATTTAGATTCCTCAATATATATGTAATTATATTGACTTACCTTATATTTCTAGCTTCTAAACTCGGGGTTCCCACATTAAATATAATATGATCATTTTTGCATGATCGCGATATCAAAGACATGTCAAAAATCGTTACAAAACAACAATATTTGAATTTTGGCAGACGAAAAACTTTGCGGAAATAAACAATAACTTTTAATTTTCGAATCATTGACGGACACATTGAATTTCCGTACAGTATGCTATTTTTTGACAAATCTAATAAACGATCCATCAAGCTTGAAACTGCAGTCACGTGATCAAAATCTAATTTAAATATGATGAATATTTATGAGGAAAGTACCATCAATTTCTGGATATGAATCTTTCCAGTTTCTTCCACCATGACTTTTCATATACTTATACAAGTGAAAAACAATGAATAATTCATGATGAATACAATTTCAGAAGGTAACCATGTATATTGTTTTCCCTCTTGGCATTAAAGTTTCGAAGGGTATACAGTAACGTGATCATCCGTCCGTCCAATAGCTTCACGTCACCACTTATTATTGACATGCAAGTTTTAAGTCAAGAGGGTGATGGGGCGCTCTTGTATGTTTGTTAGCAATATCCATTGTGCGTATGTTGCGTCGATTTTCTGATTGGATATCAGTACTATTTTGCCGATTTGTTAGTTTTTTTTAATTTATTTATCTATTCATTAGTTATATCTTTATTATCAAACAGGATAAGATAAGCAATATTCGCATTCTTTTTACATTTTGCGGCAATGCAATGTACATAGATCGCAGTGGTTGTGATCGTATGGTAGTTGAATTTATAACATATATAAACGTCTAAGCAAGTGACAACCGTACAATATATCTGTCCCACTGGATCCCAAAATTACTTGGGATCCAGTTAATACTAAATATTAAATATACGTCTGAAAATTAAACCAAACAGTGTTATAATTAGATTGTTGAGGTGTTAATTTTTTGTTTTTCCCTCGATGGGACTTGAACTCACACCATTCATACACTGCAGCACCATTCGCTTAGCCTTACGTCCAGTGCCCTAGACCAGTCGACTACATCCACTCGTTAAAAATAGAGCTTCAATACTCGTAGTGTTACATTATCTCGTATGGATTTAATCTAGGGATACACGTAAGACATGTGTATAAGCGTGTGTAGATGGTATATATATATACTTAATATTATAATTTGACTGCAATCTAATTAAGCAATTTTTAATATATTGTATAGGATAATGAATAATTTGGCAGCCTCGACATCTAATTCCACTGTTTTGTTTAATTTTCAGACGTATATATATCATGTATATATAAAGCCTAAGGGAATCAACCAACCAGAAAACTTAATAGGTAACGGATCGTTATATATATATAGAAGTATAGAAGATTGCGCAGCGATACCGATAAAGATGTTACAAAAACTATATTGACAAAATGTTCGATCAACAAATGACCTTCTCCAGTGTCTATCAAAATTAGACTGAGATTGTAAAAATTAGCTGGTATAATTACAACTCACTAAATAGTGAGGTGACAAAGTGTGACGTATTAAAAATCCAAGCATAAAAATCTTTAACTCCCTCATTTCAATGTAAAAAAATATGTTGTTTGTGCTGCATCGTCATGTCTCGACGATCCGTTTCCTATTAAGTTTTCTGGTTGGTTGATTCCCTTAGACTTTACATATATATACGTCTGAAAATTAAACCAAACAGTGGAATATAACGTTTTAGCATTATAAAATATTACCTTCTACTTTAACATTTACCTTCTACTTTCCGAATTAGAGCGGGTACAATGTAAATACAAATTTATCAAATAAAATCAAATTTCAAGTATTTTATTTCACCAATCATGGACCCGTAAATAGTAATAGTAACCAACAATCAACAATTATTCATGGAAGCCATAGTTTGTATCCAGTTTTCGACAATACATGGGTAATATTATTTCTGCAAATATTTTATCCCGAGCAACAGCAAGTGATAAAATGCAACGACAATATTGTTACCAATGTTAAAACGTTATACAAACTATGACTTCCATCTTCCATGAATTATTTGAAAAATCTTACTTATTGTGTATTTTGAAGTAGAAGTCAGTAATGAAAATGCATGTAATGACACAAATCTACTAACCTTCATGCTTACAGCTGTTTTTTCCTACTAAAATGTACATGTATGTTTTAAAGAAAATAAGCAACTTTATTTGTAGACATTGTAAATATTTTTTTTTGGTTTCTGTCATTTAACATAAGATACGTGGAGGGTGTTGTTCTACCTGGATTTCACTGCTTGGAGATATTTTCCTATTTGATGGTAGTTTTGACTTATCTACTTCAAGTAAATTATTATTATTATTATTATTATTATTATTATTATTATTATTATTAACAATATCAGGAATCTCCTAAAAGATATACATGTATATTTTTTGAAGATTCCTAAAAATGATAATAATCATAATTTAGTTGCAACACTACAAATGACACCAAGGGAGGGTGCTTCAGAATCATATCAAGATGAAAAAGCTTTTAAAAAAGTAAAATAACAGTAGCCGTTTGTTAGCATAAGACACATACGGTCCGGTATGGATACATGAATTTACTTAGTAATGATGTTGATAATGTTCGTCAATTACGTCTGTGCGAATTAAAATATATCAGTTTCTATTAGACAAGAAGACAATAGTATGCAGCTAACTTATTGGTGTAATACAAACATAAAAAATAGCGAATTTTTTCTTGACATAGACTTTTTTCATGAAAAAAATACATAAGACAATCATGCATCAACTTTCAAATCTGTCGTCTTCCTTTGACGTAGTTTACACGGAACGCAAGACAAATTCGTATGGTAATATCCTGCTAAAATGTACATGTATGTTTTAAAGAAAATAAGCAACTTTATTTGTAGACATTGTAAATATTTTTTTTGGTTTCTGTCATTTAACATAAGATACGTGGAGGGTGTTGTTCTACATATTTATGTTGGTAAAAGTAGCACACACTTTTGTTTATAGTGAGTGAGTGATTACTGTTTAACGCACAATCAGCAATGTGTCAGCTTCATGTATATCATGGCGGTAACACGTTATTTTTCAAGGAGATGATGATGAGGTTCGCTTTGTAATAGACGAATACGCTCAGGTTGGATTTTTATAGTGTTATCTCACTGAAACAACACTCCGTGGATATACATGTAATCATGTCACACCACTCGATCACATTATCCTGGTTCTGAGCCACCTGATATTTGCTCTGTCTCCCTAATGCTGCGTGCTTAGCGGAGAAGCAACACATACCAATTTCGTAGTCTTTGATTTGACCCAATCGGGACTCGAATCCATGATCTATAACACTGGAGGCGAGCACGCTAACCAATACAGCCGCAGTGTATTTAAATAAGCAGTATATAACATATGAAAATGCTTTATTTTGATTGGGTGATTAGCATTACCTAATTTTGAACAGTTTATGCTTAATTTTGGTAACGGTATACCTAGCTACGAACAATGTGCCAATTTGAAACGATTACCCGCGGGCACTATACTGCGTCATGTTTATATATTTTCGGCAAGATCTACATCCGTTCAAACAGACGGCGCCTTAGTTTCATTATCGTTAGCTGTCAATATGGCGAGGTTTGGCAAAATAAGCGCACGCGAATTTACCTACCTTAGTTTTATTCGCTTACGTTCAGCATGAGATGTTATGTACTAAAATATATTATTGTCTTCTCCCTCGGGAACATTTTTCGCATAGTGTTGTCTGGCGTGATATAGTGTCCTCGTCGTTGTCTCGGACAATATTCCTCACCAGACAACGCTATGCGAAAACAGTTCACTTAGGAAGAGAAAGAGATGTATTTAATTTCACTCTTTTAAGGTCTGTGCGATACATCCACGTGTAGGAAAAGTTAAAATACATGTACAAAAATGTATGAATAAAAAAAGAAGAAAAAAAGTCATGATAATAATCGACGACCGTAAAGCACTTGGTCTTTTGCCAGGTGGGATACATACAACATATTTCGGATTTTCACATGCTATACTCTATTCGTTAAATATATACGAGAATACAATTGGTCAAGCACATAATGATTGTCTATCAGTAATGGAATTTGCCAAAACTTTACATTTATTCTATAATATTGCTGATAATGGAAAGGTTTGCGAACATTTTGTGAGAACCAGGTCGTAAAGGCAGGAAATGACTATTACCTGTATTTTAAAGAGTTATTCGGGGACGTAACACATATTATTGTGCAATACATGAACTTATTTTCCATATTGTTATGAGGATTTCTTTGACATGTTATTCCGACTTAATGCTACATTTTAGTTTCTTGATTTTAATCAAAAGTAGCGATAAACACAACAATTATAATTATCTCTTAATAAGATACAGATCATATACAACTTAAAATTAACTTCAGGCGAGATGTATTTGATACACGGTTTTCTTTCAGTCTTATTGAAATATACACAACATTACGGGACAGTCGTGGACATGATCACATGGTAGCTAGATTTATGACTACATATGCAATAAGTGCCTATCAATACTAATGTTGTGGGTTCGAATTCCGCTTAAGAGAGGTGTACTCGGTGCAACATTAAGTGAGAAAACTTGTCGGTGATTTGTGGCAGGTCGGTGGTTTTCTACTTGTACTCCGGTTTGCTCCACCAATAAAACTGACCGCCACGATATTTATATTGTTGAAATATTAATAAAAGTGGCGTTAAACACCAAACTCAAAAGCCTAAAATAAATTTTCAAACTTATTAGCGCCATATTGTTAGCATCTCAAGAGTTAATAAATCATTTTCACCACTTCGAGCGTGAAATGAGTATATCTCGCATGCTCGCTTAATGTGTGCACGTGGCGAATCATGGGTTCAATCCCCAATCGGGAAAAACAAGGCTATCAAATTGATAATGCTGCTCTGTTGCTATATAAACATGCAGTATTAATAAGTAAGATCAAAAACTGATTGGTTGTATGAAGGATGATATTTCCGATATGTCTGCCCGTGTACTGTTGTGTCTTTGAGCTAACACTATGAATAACACATTAAGCGTGGTTGTCTTGTGCAAGCAGATATCTATGATATAACATGTAATGTTCCTCGTAGTGCATTAAATAACGACACTATGCATGAATATGACATAAAAATGTGTCGGACCGAATCATACATTTTATAGCTGAGAGTCGATCCATTCCCCGTCCCTATGTACTTTAATATAAGAAGTGACAGTGAGAATGGAATTTAAAGAGTAAACAAAATCGACAACAATAATAACAAGAAATGTGTGCATCACAAAACACACCTGTCTATGTAAATTATCAAACGTTATAGTGGTAATTCAGTCAAACAACTAATCATGTGACCTAATAATCCCAAATTAAATAGGGTTCTTCCCCTTCTACAGGACAATCATGTGGTCAAGCTTGGTAAAGATTCAATATACAGAACTAAAGCTGTCATGTGAAAACGACCCTGTTGTCAAAAATGATATCAATAGTAAAGTTCACCTTGACCTGTGACATAATGACCCCAAAATAAATACAGGGGAAACATGTGGCCAATTGTGGTAAAGATCCCATACACAGAACTAAAGTTATTGTGCGGAAACATGTGTGGACGCACGCCCGCCCATCCGCCGCAAGCCGCCCGCCCGCCATACCCAATCACGTAGTACGGCCCGTCTCGAGACGGGCGTATAATAATGTAGTGCGGACGACAAGTTTCAGGAATAACCTTCATCGTGTATCCTCAAAAGTCAAAATATTGGAAAGACAAATACATAAGTCTTTCGGAACAATATAAACAGGATCGCCAAAAACACACAACATTAACATACATGTCGTGTAATCAAACAATTAATTTTCATGTGTGTAAGTTCAGATTGTTCAACAGTTACAATTTACCCTGTCGTTGAAAGGAAACACTTAGAAGATATTTTTCTTAATAATATTGGTTTTATTTGGTTGAGATTGTCTGTTTATTTAGATGCGCATGTCTGGAAGATAACGTTGATATTAAAACAACAGATCAGCCTATCATTGTCTAAATGTCGTTTTTCCTTTTTTTCATTATTTAGGGAACGACCATTTAACTTGAAAGGGGTATTGTTTTTTCCTAAAAAAATATTCTGATTCCCAATGTTGCTGAACAAAATATTCTGATTTTGGAGGAGGAAACAAAAAATAATATGATTCAGAGTATTTGTCATATAACCTAATGTTAAATTCTGGAAACAAAATTCGCGCATTGCGCGAGAAAAAATAAATATTCTAACTCTCGTGTTGTCGAAAAAAATAATTCTGAAAGAAAAAAAAAACATACCCCCCCCCCTGCAAGTTAAATGGTCGGCCACTTAATGTCGGTTCCTCATGACGTGCTTTATGGTAAATGTTGACGTACAAAGTAAACATAATACATTAAATAGGTATTCACGAGGGAAGCTCAGTGTATTGATATTTCCTCATGGCATGCTGTTTTGTGGTAGATGTTCACGTACAAAGTAAACACATATATTTAATTGTTATTATATAGATAGGTGTGAATTAACGGGATTTATCAGTGAAATAAATTCCGGAATCTCACATATGAAATATCAGTTTTTTTTTCCCGCGGAACTACTTTTACGCAACTATGAGAGTGGTGGTTACGTCCCTTGTTGTGCGACAGTGAATACACATACGATTGCACACTGAAAAAAATCCGCGAAATGTTATTGACGACTTTGGCACATAACCTAAATGACGTCATTGACGTCACACGAAGACTTCCAGTTTGAAACGTAAAGATAAGATGTTATTTGGCTTCGTGCACGCTTCAATTTTGGTCAAATTTAACTAAAATAAGTTTTCAATGAAAGCAATTTAATTATTTTTGTGTATTGTTGTAATTATGACATGTAGGATTTCACATTTTCAAGATGGCAGACACTTTCAGTTGAACCCCTTAGTATCATTGCTCGTAGATTTACACGCGTGGAATGAAATATACAAATAACAGAAATAATATATCAGAAATTTGGAAAGTCTATATAATAAACAGCATAGCTAAATCATACATTTTGAATATAAAAAAGGACCACTCGTGACCGAATACGCATTAATGCTTAAACTCGTGGATGGAACAAGTTCCGCCCACTCGTTTGATCCTTATGCGTACTTCGGTCACTCGTGGTCTTATTTTGATATTCAAAATCTACGACAAGTTATACTATATGTATTATATATACCATTGATCTTACGAATTAACTTATTTAAACCAACTAATCTGAAGGATGAGTTGGTTTAAATAAGTTCATGAGTAAGATCCATGGTATATATGGTTTGTAACAGAAATTCATATTGGGTGCTTTCGTCCAGGTCCGCAAAATCATAGAATAACATCAAGAATTGATATTATTCCATTATTTTCATGTTAGACCATGGTTTGTAAAAGTTCACTATTGTTAAGGTGACTACTGCATAACAAATCAAAGGAAAAATGCGTATTTATGTTACAATAAATAGTTATCCCTGGGGAAAACTCAGTGTATACTGTGTTGACCGCTATGAAATATCTGTGTCCCAAATGGCCATCAATATATTCCACTTGTTATAAACACTTTCAGGTCTTTTAATTATCCATGACTTATAACAGGGTTTATATCTAGATTAAAACGACGGGTGCCACTGGTGTAGCAGGAACTGTTTATCCTTCCGGAACACCTGCATTCATCCCAAGTTTTAGTTGGCTTCGTGTTACTCGATCTTTAGTTTGATGTTTTGATGCACATGTTTTGTATATCGTTGTTTGTTCTTTTGTCCTTTTTCTCTTGGTCATTGTGGTGTCTGTCCATCTCAGATTTGCGGATTCTGATGACCTCTATGATAACTGTAAACTCTTCAAATAACAGGACCCAGTTTATCCGCAATAGGTACATCCCCTATAAAGAGGGACAACAGATAGTTGTGAGATGGATGAATAAATACCTTTTGTTTGTAAAATGTCGCTCATATATTAATATGGATCTAGCTCGTGGGTGACAGCAGTCAAGACCTACCATCAGATCTTGGACAAAGTTCAGAACCAGGCACTAGGAATCATCACATGTGCTATGAAGTCAACACCAATACAAAGTGTGGAAGAAATTACAAAAATACCACCATTATGTAAGAGAAGGGAATGCAAAGCCATGATACAATCTAACACCTAACAGTGCTCTCAAGACCATCCAATCAATACAAGATTAAAGCAACTTTCCTCAGGAAGACTCAAGAGATTGAGCTTTGCATTAGAAGTTTTACCAAAGAATGTCAAACCCATAGCTTTTACACTGAGTGATCCACCTGTGAAGATCAACTTGGATATGTCACCATCCAGACCCAGTTCCAAATATCACTACCAAAGCGGAACAGGCTAGCATTGTGAAGAAAACAGCAGACAATGAGCATACTAGAAGTAAAATACCCTTCTGAATCAATGGTAAGAGTATATGCAGATGGATCAACCACAAATACTAACGAAAGGAGGGGCTGGTATATACATTCAATTTCCTAATGGAGAGCAGCTATCAGAAGTAATACCAGCATGCCTATACTGCTACAACTACAAAGCTGAAGGGAAAACCACAATTCATGCTGCACATACCATCAAGTGCAAAGTTGACAACAACACTCACGTCGTATTCCTGACTGATGCCCTCTTAGTGTTACAAGCGTTGATGAATAACAACCTACCTTTTCATTAACAGGAGCTATACACCACCAGCATCCTTAGAACGATGCTACTATGGATCCCTTCTCATTGTGGAGTTCATGGTAATGAATAAGCTGACAAATTAGTTAAGCATGGTGCTGGACAACAACAGCAAGAAAACACAGTCTGCCTCACAGAGATGAAGACCATCATCAAATCTCTATTCAAGACTCCTCAGCAACAAGACAGTTACAACTAGCTGACAAGATCTGACCAAATTACCATCTTTAGACTGAGGACAGGAAAACAACAGACTCAACCAACATCTGAACAGAGTCATGAAAATCATACCATCTCCGATGTACTCCCGAAGAGGCTGAGCAAGACATCGCCCACATTTTACAGACATGCAAGAACCATCAGGCATTGAGGGATGAGATATGGCCATAACCAACAAGACTCCAGCATGAGATTTACGGATCCGTGGATGCCCTACATAAGACTACCAGATCCGTCACGGAAGCTGAAATTCAAGAGTAAAGGCGAATGAAAAGAAGAAGACTTAAAAGGAAATTTATATAACATATTTGCATAAACATTTTTTTGCAATTCTTTTTTTTCAGCAAACAATCTTGATCTACATAGTGTCTAAATTTTCTACATTTTAAACATTTTATACATTTTAACTATCTATTTAATAGATATGTTTCACTTTCCAGTCTTAAATAATTACCGACGAATGGAATTAGTCACCCATATTAGCAAAGTCACAAAGATGACACAATCTATCAGCTCTTGGCATGCTATGACATTTTTTCACATCTACTGGCAATCGGTTACCACCATATTTAAGTTCACAACACTTGAATATGCAATTATTTGTTAGTCAAAAACGTATAGATTTCTATATCAAATTTAGAATAAACTTCCTCAGTTACGCCCAGAATCGAAAGATTGGAAACCCAAATAATTAAAATGTTTTTGGTAGCCATAAAACCAAAGAGCATACGCAGGAAAGCCAAAATCAGGTAAGGTCACCTCCTCCTGAGGGAGGAGAACTTTGTTTTTGATAATAATTACATTACCTAGGACCTGCAAATTGTAATAATAAATACATCTCATAGGCCATATCAGTTCCGAAAAAAAAACGTATATTTCCCAGTTCCATTTTGGTCTTTAAAATTCACTAACATAAGTATTTTAAAGTCGTAATCATATTTTCAGACCATTCGTAAATAAATGCTTTTTTTTAATTTCTATTCGATATCCAAGCAGAAGACAAATTAAACAATGAGAATGTTTGATACCATTAACCGGTGTAACCCCGCCACATGTGTGTGCCTGTCGCAAACTAGAACCTGGATTTCCAACATCATTTGTTGTGATCTTATCTTTGTGCTCAGTTCAATTAAGAGCACAGGTGATTGTTAGTTTTGTTAATATTGGTGGAATTGATGACCATGACTGCTTAAACTTTCTTTTCATAATTAATAAATGTGCATTGTTGCTTATCTTTTGTTCGTTTTTACTACAAACTACAATATGTTTCTTGTAATATACTATCTATATCAAAAAGTATTCATCTCGCTCAAATATAACCAACTACTAGAATTTGATCTTTCTACTCGATTTTTCTCTCTCCCATATAGACCCCTCTCCACTGCTCCCCTCACCTTTCACCTCCGATGACCCTCAAACTTTTGCACTGCTTTAGCTATGTGTAACATTACATCTCCAAACTAAGTCTGTTTTATATGTTTCTCCTTCTGTAAATATTGACAAGTTTATTGCTCTTTTATACATTATATTATATTTTTACTTTTTGGGAGGTGATTAGGTGGCCACACACAACGATAGTGTTGAACCATGGATTACACTCTGAACGAATATTAGTATATGTAGTAAATAATGACTTATTTGTAACATTATATTTCCAAATTGAATCATTTAAAGATTGTATTCTGATCTTTATATATTGTTTGTGATCTTTATATAATAAATTTATTATATTACAATTTCGTTATTAAGGATATTCAAAAGTTTCCCCCGTGTACTCCGGTTTCCCTCACCAATAAAACTAACCGCCACAATATAACTGAAATATTGTTGAAAGTGACGTTAAGCACCGTGAAACCAAACCAACCCAAACTTTGGGTGTAATAATACAAATTTCGAGTTTATTAAATAACGAAATTGTAATATAAAAAATGCATGGTTTGTTTACATCTTATGGTGTCAATCCACTAATTCAGTCTTTCTATCTGGAGTAGTGGTGTCTATTTCATAATACAATTTGTGATATTGATCAACAAAATCTCCCTTTTACATGTTAACCTCTCTATCCAAGCAAATTCACACTTTTTGGATGCAATGGAGTCAAACTTTAGTTCTCCATCACAACAGCATGTCGATTCAAGATAGTCATCGAGAACTTCAGGACTCTTAAGACGAGAACCTAACAACATTGGAGGACAATGAGATTGAATAACATCCATAATTGTAAGGACTTCGTCACTGTCTTGTGTGATTCTAGACTCAAAAATGTCATGCTTTAACCTCATAAAAGGTTCAGAACTAGAATGTTGTTCATAATCTAATTTATTACCCTGATGACTGGAGGTGTGCCCTTTCTTATATCCAAATATTTTGGACATTTGTTTCCTTTTTCTTCCAATTTCTGCCTTCAAATTTGATATATAACTGTTGATATGATTTTTATTTCTTCCAAAATGTGAAGGAATAATTATTTTTGATTAAAAATATAACGTTTATAGAAAATTTATAATACCTAATTGATAATAACCATTTATTGGACCCCCTCCATTTATATGAATTGCAGGTATTGTACCTGATGAGGCATAAGTGCCCTGGCGGAAGATGCTAATTAGATTTGGAGACATTATGTGGACAAAATACTTGGATGATGTTTATTTATAGGTTTCCATATATTCTACCCAAATATTGAAAATTTTCAAATCTAATCTTTTAAAAATTTTAATTTAAATTTTAAATATCATTTAAATCAAAATAAATTTGATTTCTACCGTTTATTTATATTTTGATCTTGTTTAATATGTACCCAATATATTTCTCTTAGAAATTGTTCACTGTTGTTGTTTAATGACCTGATATTTTAATTTTCCAAAAGCATCGTTATGACACATATTTAAGAAAATAAATCTGTTAACAGTCCATAGAAAGGCTTTACATTTTTGTAATTTTTGGGAAAGCCTCTTCAAAGTGCCAAAATTCTGAAATTTTACTCGATATTCATATTACTAAGTTTGTAGTTAGTTTTAATAAATTTAAAGGCCAAACAGTTGCTCTTTAGGAGTAAAAACACTAATTCAACCAATCGGAGCTTAGAACACGAAAGTAGTTTGTTTTAACAAAAATAGTTCCTTTCGCTTTGTAGTATTGTGAGAAATACTGAATGGAATGGAAACATTAAAATTGATAATTGAAGTACAATATATAAGGATTATTTTGAGCCAATAATACCTCTATGGAGGATTTGATGCATGAACTACAAATACTACATTTTTGGGGGATAACGGAGCTATGGGGTTTCTTATAGCCTGGCATTTCACTGTACGATTTTAAACATGGCGTCAAATTTTGACAGAACGTAGAGGAATCATGTACGTTCCAGGAAATATATGGTCTTGGAAAGGTTAAACTTAAGATAAAATGGCCAGAGAGGCTCGAAAAAACACAACTTTAGTAGAAAGCCTAAAAGAAATCAATTAGTTGTTTTACACATTAAAACAACTATTATGTAGGTTTTTTTTTCTTTATTGGATTACAACCAGAAAATGTAGACTTATCATTTGTTTCATGTACAATAAACAGACAAGACGCTACTAACAGTATGTATATGGTTTATAACTCTTACAAAGTCTTCTGTCTAAAATTTGTAAGTACGTCTACTATAGTATGTTAAAACAGAATAGGGACACCTTATATAAAACAATATTTTCGAATTTGGTATGAAATACGTTTCATTACTTTCAAACTAGTGCATGGAACGACCTTTTACTCTGGGGAGGGATTATTTGAAGAAAACAAAACATAGTCTGTTACCAAGAAAAAATTATTGAACTTTATAAATACAGAAGCAAGATAATTAATCTAACCCTGCAGTTTGATTGTGTGAACAACTTTTTTGCTTCAATGCAACGCAAAATAATCACCCTCCCCCCGTTTTTCACTCCTGTATATGTAATTGATCCCCGAGAAATAGAATTACATAGTAAACATTTCAAATGGAATGGTCTTAATGCATTACACTTAGCAATGAAGAAAATTAATATAATCTTGAACATTGTATCTATTTTGAAAATAAATTTCAAAATTATTATATAATAGAAATCTATGCGAATTTCAGATTACGTAGCGTCCATTAAAACAATAAGCAGATGAAGCGATATTTTGTTAAAGACGGCTTCTTGATCACTACTGTCTGGGCTACCCGATTGGCTAATTGTTAATACAAAAAGTTATTGATATTTTTTTGTCGTTTATGGAAAATCCTAGCGTGTCAAAATATTTGGCAAAATAGCAAGTATTTCATTGTAAACTGTGATATATTGATTTAAAACATTTTGAATTGAATGACTTACAACGAGAACATGATATATTGAGTGCATATGTGTTGCAAGGTGTCATTTTACTTAGAGGTAATTTAAATAATGATGTCAACTATTTAATTTTATTTTCGTTAACTGTACTGTTAAACATCTGTAATTTGTTTTCTAAGTACAATAATATAGAAGTTCCCGCAACAAACAACGTAAGTGAGTCGATCGTGCATATGTGTGCTAGAGGTGTCGAGACTTCGCCATATGAAGGAGATTACAGGGTCATAATACGGAAAGCCTGATGAGGACAATAATGGAAAGCGTGCACGTTACATACCTGGACTGGGTTACACAGACCTCAATTAAATTTAAGTATCAATTAAACATTAAGTGTAGATTACTTCTATGTCGATTTGAAGTAATTTTAAGCGTTAATTAAGTTGTAATTGACACTAAATTTTAAATAAGGTTTGTGTAACCCAGTCACTGTATGTAGATTTCGCTATGAAAGGCTATATTTTTTCAGAACTAACCAGGCACAAGCTAGCGACCAATTTCTAGTGAACACTAAGCTAGCGATCAATAAGATGATATGTCATAAAAACAAATAAAAAATAAATGAATAAATAAGGGCAAAATGTACTTTTAAAGATTTCCAGCGACCAATAATATGTATTACTGTAATTGCACATTCAACACATTGAATCGACATCTGGGCATACAGGAAATATTTCTGGACCACCCTTTCCACAAAACAAAGTTGACATTTGACACCCTACTGTGGACCTAAGGTGCAGAATCTCACATAGACACTCATGTGAGTAAAAGACAATACATTTTATGTTCTATTTCCCATGTTCACCCGAACATATATTATTTCTTCTCTTTACTGGGCTTAATAACGAAGACAGACACAACTATATTTTGGGATGGCGAACTTACAAAACAGTTGGCCAACTTTTAATAAATACAGCGAAAACAAATAATTACTTTCAAGTTCGCTATAAGACATGGTAGTGAAAAAGTTAGGTGGAATATCATATGGTAAATAAACAAAAGCATGTAGATATCGAATTTAGTGCACTTGATCAATTTCTGGAATAAATTATCAGAATATTGGAAAAGCTAACTAATAATACAATCTTTAAATTTGGGACGGACAAAGCCAAAAGAACGCCAGCTGAATAAAGCTACCCATGGTTAAAGTAGATCCAGATTACTTAGGAACCGTATAAATTTCAATGATAAATATATCATATAAATGCTGAAACACTTCCTACTATGGAAAGTGATACCTTCAGGGACTTATCAGTTATATTGAGAAAAAGTCACTAATTTATTCATGAGGCATTTCTGGAATAGTCGTCATCGGATACGCTCAAAGTAAGCAGTTGTAATTTGCATACTATTAATACACTAAACATTTGTGATAGAATGAACAAGTAAAGAGAGTGATTGGACGTAATTGCAAGTGATCAATACTATAAGTATGTCATGAAGAGAACAAGTTAAAAAAAGTGTCAATCAACAATCCACATGCTGACATTTAGTTCCACGTCAACCAGTCCGTCGTTCTTCTTACTTCGTAGTTCTGCATCCTCAGCGAAGGACCAACCACGTATAATTTTCACAGTATTTGGTTGGAACAGAAATTGTATTGAGCCACACGATTCCCCACATACCAACGAACAAATAAATCATTACACTACCGAAGTGGACCTGGTGGCCGTAGTGGTCGAGATCGAATAGTAGTTGGATTTTCAACTACTTGTGCAATCAGTGCATATCACAAATAATGCTATGGTTTCGAGCCCCGGTCATTGCGAGGTCTATTCCACACAACATTATGTGATAGAGTTTGCCGTGACTTGCGATATGTCGATGGTTTTCTCCAGGTATTCTTGTTTCCTCCATGAATAAAACTGACTGCCGTGATATAGCTGAAATATTGTTGAAATTGGGATTAAACATTAAAAATTAAAACAAAATAACACTTATTTCAACAAAACCGAAAGGATATTGAACCAAACGATCTTCCACATTTGACACATCAGTTTTGTTTTCTCTCTCTCTTCTCTAGTTTCATGACATTGCTTGTTCTTTACATTATGTTTTGCAATATTCATGTTAATCTCTGTTATGGAGGAACACAATTTAATAAAAGTTATTATATTGTTTAAAGGAATATAACTCCTACGATAATTTAGAAATCTCTACAATTATATTCGTTTGCTGAAGTAGTAGTTGTGATACTATTTTAGATTTAGTATTCAATTTATCCACATCGGCGGTGTAATGGTATAGACTCCTTTAGTTCAATAGGTTGTGTATTTGAGTGTCGGTAATTATATAAAGTCAGACATAAGACTATTGAATCGGTTTATTCTGCTTCTCCCCCAAGTATGCAGCATGCAGGATTTAGAGCAAATAAAAGAACAGTCAAGCTTTTATTTAATATTTATAGAATGCAAGAATTTTGAATGCAAGAAATAATCTGCACAAAATGGTTGATACAGAAATCTAAAGGAGCTGACCTTCAAGTAAGATGTGAAGATGTGAAGATAAGATAATTTTCCATGTGACTATCAGACAAGAAATTGTGTCAGTCAGATATGTCCAGCCAGTAAAAAAATAAATGAAGTCAATAACAATAGAAGGAAAGAGAGTTTCCCGCCTAAAGTTCACCTGACCAAAGTGACCAATAAGAAATTAAAAGGACAAAATAGTATGGAGCATTCATTTAACATAATCGCTAAATGAATAAATATCTAAACTATTAATACTGATAAAAATAACTATATGTTACTGAAACATAAATAGAAATATATTAAGGATTAAATACAAATGTATTTTATCATGATCAGCTAATAATCCTTTAATAAGTAGAAATAAATTGTTAATGCAAATAATCATTATGCTGAAACAAATATGTCCAAATTCACTGTACCACACTAGCATGCATAAATACATCATGTGATCAATAATTGTGCTATGGAGAATATTAAACAATTTGCAGTTGTAAATACCAAAAGTATAAAACCAAAGGTATTTCAAAATGAGGATGGACGGGCAATTGATATGGTATGGACTGGTATGCATCATGTGGACGGCACTTACAACTTTAGTTTATTCATAGTGATCTGTCGCTGGTGAAATATTAGTACAAATGTACCATCACGAACTTCAATCAAAACTGCAGACTGTGTGTGACGTTTCAACGTTAGCATTATTATGTGCGGAATAGAATAGTAAATACAGAGGACACAGCACACGGTGCCTATGGGAGAAAAAAAATAGAATATCGTGGCAATCTGTCAGAACGTTCCGTGAAGTAACAAACGCTATCCGGTCGGCACATATCAGCTCTACTGAGTTCAGCACGTGATCAATACCTTGGGACACTTCACAAATTGTGGCACTTTCTGTTCAGTGAGGAATCTCTGTTTAGTCTCAGTTTCACTGGAGAAAGGAACGAACGTTTTCCAGACGTATATGTTTGATATCCGATCATTTTGTGCTGTAATGGAAATCGTTGTTTGCTATACATTGTGCATTAGAGCGATGGTCAGATCGAAAACTCAAGACTATTCAGCAGGTATTTGCTACTTTGCCGTTAAACACACATTATTGGGGCGTAAAAGCAAGGATATGGTTGGCTCGGAATTTACAGAACTATAAATATTATGCGCTATATCTTACAGCTTTGAACTGCAACAAAATAAATGTATAAATATATTCGTGTCTGAAACAACGTTGTTAGACCATGCTAACATATGATAGAGACCAACTGTTGGATGAAATATAACTTCCGGACCTTTTCATATTTTATTAAATTAGTGGGTATTCGAACCTTGTTATATTTGGTTAAATTAAGATATGCTCGAACCTTTGTTATATTTGGTTAATTTAACAAGTATTCGAATCTTGCTATATTTGGTTAAATTAACAAGTATTCGAACCTTGTTATATCTGGTTAAATTAGCAAGTATTCGAATTATGTTACATTTGGTTAAGTTGTCCTAGTATTCACTGTTGCTTTTACATACTACAAAGGGGTCATATGAAATAAAATAATGTATCTATTTTTGGGGTTAAAGTGGTTCAATTACTTTATAATAAAATGTAGATATCGAATTTAGTGCGCACAACCCAATTCTGGAATGACCTTCATCAGGTACGCTCAAAATCGAAAGGATGGAAAGCCAAATAATTTAAAACGTGTTGGGGGCAAGTAAACCAAAGAGCCTAAATAGAATAGCCAAGATCAGCTAAGGTCACCCATGTCTGAGGGAAGAGAGCAAGTAAACCAAAGAGTCTCAATAGGATTACCAAAATCAGCTAAGTTCACCTATGTCTGGCGGAGGAGAGCAAGTAAACCAAAGAGTCTCAATAGGATTACCAAAATCAGCTAAGTTCACCTATGTCTGGCGGAGGAGAGCATGTAAACCAAAGAGTCTCAATAGGATCATCAGAATCAGCTAAGGTTACCTATGTATGAGGGAGGAGAGCAAGTAAACCAAAGAGTCTCAATAGGATCACCAAAATAAGCTAACCTCACCTATGTCTGAGGGAGGAGAGCGAGTAAGCCAAAATAGTCTCAATAGGATCACCAAAATCAGCTAAGGTCACCTATGTCTGAGGGAGGGGAGCAAGTAAACCAAAATAGTCTCAATAGGATAACAAAAATCAGCTAAGGTCACCTATATGTGAGGGAGGAGAGCAAGTAAACCAAATAGTCTCAATAGGATAACAAAAATCAGCTAAGGTCACGTATATGTGAGGGAAGAGAGCAAGTAAACCAAATAGTCTCAATAGCATAACAAAAATCAGCTAAGGTCACCTATATGTGAGGGAGGAGAGCAAGTAAGCCAAATAGTCTCAATAGGATCACCAAAATCGGTTAAGGTCACCTATGTCTGAGGAGGAGGAACTTAGTTTGAATATACTTTCATTATTTAGGAACTCTAAATTTCAATAACACATTTATCTATTAAACCATGTAAGTGCTGAAGTACTGATTACTGGGCGGATGATGATACCCTCGGAGACTAATAGTCCACCAGCAGAGGTATCGACCTAGTGAAATACTTCGTCTTGTTTTTTTTTGAAATCGTTATCATATACAAAAAATGTGTAATGTACATACGATAAAAGTAAAATATATATCTGATGAAGCAAATTAAACAACACAAGATAGATAGACAAGTGGCACAACTAAGTGAATGATTCATCTAAAACAAAGATCGCAAATCACGAATTACAACAGGAAACCAGCATTGAATCATGACTCTGAATGTCGTATATATTTCGCTTCTTATATCGGACGTAGGAGAAGGTATCAATGCTATCATAACTTCATCTTCTTTTTTCTTTTATTATTTTGTCTTTTAAGGGCGGAGACGCTAAAATATTATATTATGTATGTAATAAATCTAAAAAAAAAAAAAAAACAAAGTAAACTTAAATCATAAACAATTCAAAACACATATGAATTGGACTGTACAATTATGACATGATGACCAAAAAAAAAAGAGCTGATTTGGATTTTCTGAAAATATGATTGACATATATCATAATGGAATCTACAACATGTACACACTATAGTAAAGGGAAATCAGATTAAAACAAAATATATTAACTAACGTTAATAGTACAACACTGTATTTTAAGCAATGTTTGATATTTAATCGTATCATAAGGTAAGTCAAGAAGTTGTTATAATATATTTATTTATATAAATACAATATTGGTGTATTGACAGTAAACATATAATTTACATGGCGAGGCTCAGAAACGGGTAAAAGACGAGATTTAGAGAGTCTGACCATCCGTTTTGTGCCGAGCAACAACAATTCTATATTAATTGTCATTGCACCAATATTGTATTTATCATGCAATAATATTTGCAAGAACAAATGTTATTTAATTTAATAATAAAAAAAGATAACTGAAACCCCATTGCAACCTCAATAGTAGTTCCTGTAAGGGGCGTGGCTTAATAAATTATTAGGTTAATGTGGAAAATGTTAGTATGACAGGGGGTGTCTTAATTGCATTATTAGGCTAAAATGAAGTTCGCTCACTTATCTGGCTTGGTACAGACACCCCACGAACATGTGTTAGGATTAGCCTATATTTGTTTGATCCGAGAGTCCTTTCATACAGCAATGATGAGGTCATACAAGTATAATTCACATGCTAAGCTGAATTATTCTGTCGATTAGAAAGCCCTGTCTATCATTCTATATTAAAACAGCATAAACAAATAAAAATAAACATAAAAAGTCAGGTAAGTAAAAGATAAAAATAGAATAAGATACACAGATAGACAACGACTAAAATAATAAAATATGATATAGATGTAACAGACAATAATCAGATTACTTGCTATATGGATGGAAGGACATTAGAAACCGACATGTCATCACTTATATCATCCTATACACGATGTCGTTATATACTGATGTATTGTCAAAAACAAAAGATCCAGCTGCTACATGTAACATTTAGTTGTAATATTATGATTGGCAATAATATTAAGTAATACAAGCTTATAGATCATATTTATAACATGACATTTGACTACATGGTTGAGTCTGTTATATGATCTATTGAAAATGAAGCGAGGAAGTGATAACCTTTCTGCATTAAATACAATTTCATGTTAGTCAGTTCTTTTATAAGTATTTTGCACACATTTTCATCAACAGCTCAAAACAGATTTTTTTTTACTATTTCCCAATTAACAGACACATAACTTTAATTAACCTGAACTTATTTACCTCACGGGAACATCATAATTTGACAAAATCCAACGTTTTAAATGTTTAGTAGTAAAAACTAATAGCATGTCCACCCTTTCCATGATATAATCATTTTATTTGTGTACGCTAATTCTATGTTCTCTGTTCGCCCTGTTACTAGTATATGGGAGAGTTAGCATCTTTACTCACATTTGAAAACACTTGCATGACCTATGATGTCACTAAGATATGAGGTTTGACCCAAACAACTAGCTCACCTACCACTTGTTTATGAATGACCTGTACATATAATGCATAAATACTATTATGGTTATAGGGTAACGGATAAACAGACGTAACAATAGTAAGATCAAAGGTATGTGCCAATGCATGTTCATTCACTTGATGTAATGTACCTATAAATAGAGAAGTAATTGTATAAATTGATTAAGACATATTTCTTGAATTAATGACAGTAGACATAACATGGTTTGGAGAAAAGCTTGGGATTATATGGCGATCATGAAATATGACAAGAAGATCACAAGTCCTAGGCGAGTATGACAATGGCAATACATTTGGAGTATTGCAAACCATATTCATATTTCATGCACGCCAGAGAATCATAAGTTTTCCCCATTTCCTCATTAATCCTAGAAAGAGATCTGAAGCAGTCTTCAATTTCGAGTTTCAAACATTACTAACACACTCCATCAAAACTGCTGACAAAGTTTGGACACACAGCCATGATAATATGCAAGTATAATAGGCAATTTATAAAAATCGGTTGTTTGATTAATGGTTTCTAGCGCCACTTTCAACAATATTTCATCTACATCGTGGTGATCAATTTTATTGATGGAGGAAACCGGAGTACCCAACGAAAAGCACCCACCTTTATCCCATTATATTGCATCGAGCATACATCGCTATGAACGGTGCACGAACTCACAACTTTGGTGATGATATGCACTAATTTTAGATTAACTTTATATTTTAGATTTTGATGCATTTCAATATCGAATTATATTTATTTTATCCGCAATTTCAAAATTAATGCACAATGGTTGAGATCTGGGACAATCTTTATTATTCAGAATTTTCATAATTTGATGGTTGCATTTGCATATCATCGTGACTGCATGTTCAAACTGTGTTAGCTGTGGTGTGATGTAGTGTGATAATAATTATATGAAACTCGGTGACCAGACTGCTTCAGTTCTCTTCATTGGATTAGTTAAAAGAAGACAAGACTTGGCTTAGTGAGAAGCAAATGCTCTTCTGGTGTGAATGAAATATGACTGTCAGATAACAAGTCATATGCGAATCAGTGTTTAAAGCTGCTTCAATTTCGAGTTTCGCACATTACCACCACAGTACATCACTACACCAAGCAAAGTATGAATATGAAGCCATGATAGCATACAAGTATAACAGGTAAGTTAATAAAATCGGAAAAATAAAGATTGGGTCCGATCCAAACCATAGCGAACAAAATATGGTCATCTAGCTAGGTGATGGTATATTGATAATAATTGTATTTTTGTGAATTAGAAAATTAATGTTTTCCAACATATACTGGTAATTAACGCTACCGTCAAAACTTTCGGAACGAACTTTCCTAAACCACAAAGTTGTTCCAAATGATAGCCATGCAATTTGCTACCTTAATAATACATTAAAAATACTATTCCAGTTATTCCTCTTTTACCAGGTTGGGATAGATTTTTGATAATTATGATTTTTGAACGAACAAAACGGGGATGAATGTAGGCGAGGAGAGATATTTTAAATAGATAGATTTATCACAGAAAGGGATATAGCAATATCCTATTTATTTACATGGAGCAAAAGCTGGATGAAAATCAGTTATTTCGATATAAAATATAAATAAATTCAAGCCTAATAATAGATAATGCATTTTCCGTTTTGTATATACAAAATGTATATATCTATTCCAAAGAAATAAGACGCTTAGTTATAAAAAGCAATAACGCTCATGTGGTTAAATAGTTAAGAATACTCGCATCATGTGCGGTAGATCGTGGTTTTGATCAACGATCTGATCACATCAAAGACTATGAAATTTATATTGGCACATGGCGTAAAAGAATAAAGGGACAGATTAGTTGACTCATATTGAGAATAATTTGTTTATTGCATTGGATAGAAGTCATGAAGTTTTCCATGACTTCTATTCGATGCAATGAAAAATTATGCTAATTACGATTGTCATACACTGGAGAGATGCAACCTACCTTGCATCTGTCCAGTGTATGGCATATGTTTCAAAGTGTTATCCATGAAAATAAACTATCTTGCACCATTCAAACATAAGCATCAGAAGCTTTCCCATTAAAATTACCTACCAGACATTCCTTCATTTCATGGAGTCATGACCTTTTACATGAAAATAAGCGCTACCTTGCATCTGTTCAATGTATGACACATATTTCAAAGTGTTATCCATGAAAATGACATACCTTGCAACATTCGAACATAGGCATACGCATCAGAAGCATGCCCATTAAAATTAATTACCTGACATTCCTTCATTGCATGGGATAGGAATCATGACATTTTCCATGGAAATAAGCTACCTTACATCTGTTCAATATATGACAGTTTCATGAACATAAACTACTTTCGACCATTCAAACATAAACATAAGCATCAGAAAATTGTCCATGAAAATTAGCTAACTCGCATCCCTTCACTTCATGGCCCATGAACATTAGCTACCTGACCTTTCTGCATTGCATGGAATATGAGTGATGAAGTTTTCCATGAAAATAAGCTACCTCACTTCTGTTCAATGTATGACACAGATTTCAAAGTGTTATCCATGAAAATAAACTAACTTGAACCATTCAAGAATAAGCATAAGCATCGGAAGCTTGGCCATGATAATTAGGTACCTCACATTCCTTCATTGCATGGTTAATGAAAATTAGTCATGAAGTTTTCCATGGAAATAAGCTCCCTCACATCTGTTTAAAGTGTTATCCATAAAAAAACCCAGACCCTCTATAAATATTGTTCATTTAGTCCCGATCTCTTAACAAACATGTCCGCCACAGGCAAATATTGTTTCAGATTGGTCGATTTCTCAAAATCTTATTATCTGAAACTGCTTTGCCAAATGAACCGAAATTTAGTGCGAAGCATATATGGAAGGTTCTCTATTAAGCTTTCTGAAAGCAGAATGAAAGTTGAGCGACACAGGCTCAGCCCACTGAGCATCTAGTCTATATATTGTATTGTATTATATGTATGTTAATGTTCCACCATACTGGTCTGAGTTTTTCCAATAAAATCGTTAAGAAATAACTTGTGTTAAGGTACTTTGTGTGTAAGATATAATTATGTATGGTTGCTGTTTAATTATTAAATTGACAAGTATGTATAATAAAACTATCTGTACTTACAAAACATACCACTATGATGAAAAATATTTATTTGAGCTATATTCAATGCCATTACAGACATTTTCAAATGTTGTACCAGCGTCTGACAATCTACTTTCCAAAAGGTTCAGTACATCATCCAAGTGATGACCAGTGCAGTGAAAGATAAATGAGGTGTAAGCAGCTCGTTAAGCCTCTATCCAATCAAAGCCCTGATTTAATACAAACGCAAACCTCTAAATTGTTATTGATAAAGAATAGAAATACATACGAAATTAGGATGCAGGCGCTAAAACTACTAACTATATCTTGAGCTGAAATGGTGGTGTTTGCTTTAAATTTACAAATTATAAATCTAGAATAAAATACTGAACAAATGGACTATTCTGTGGGAATACTCCTAAAGTACTACTTTATTCCAAGATGTATAAATGTGTAGGCCCTTCTGAAATTATATCCTCAAAACAGAAAAAAAAAACGAAATAAAATTAGATAGTAATTATTTATTATTATTATTATTATTATTACAAGGCATTTTTATACCGCATTATATAACAATACAATTACTCTAAGCGCTGTACATGTTTAAAATATACACAAATGTGTACATAAATAAGAAAAATAAGTGAAGTAAGAACAATACATTTAAAAGCATGCCCAATTAAATCAAATCAAATACCGGTATAACAACTTTAAGAATCAAAAAGCTTAACCAAACTGAACTAAAAAAAAAAAAAAAAAAAANATATCTAAAAATATTAATTAAAATAAAGGTATAAAAATGGACATGAAATTGAATAATAATAAACTTAGCTAACGAAATCAGTGAATGTAACTAAAAAGTAATAAAATATATTACGTAAAGACAATGAATCACAGTAAGGACTAAAAAGTAATTAAAATCAAAAGTATAAAACAATATTGTAGCAGAACAGCACCAGTTAAAACAGTGAATCACAGATCTAAATGTATACTCATTTCACAAAAGCGACTTTGAATAAATGAGTCTTTAGTCCCTTATTAAATGCCCCAATATATTGTTTATTTCGAAGACTTGCTGGAAGGCTATTCCACAGAGTCCCGGCCGCCACATCAAACCTCCGCTCACCATATGTTTTAGTTCGTGCGTTTTTTTTTGACATTTCAATTAACGCAGCACTTTGAGATCGCAAGGATCGCGCCGGTTTGTAAAAATGTATCAGTTCCCCAGATAAGAAAGAGTAAATCCATGCAAGGCTTTGAATGCGTACAGTAACATTTTATACTGGCATCGGAATTTAAATGGTAACCAGTGAAGAGCCGCAAGTGTGGGAGTTATATGTTAATATTTCTTTTTGCGAGTTACTAGCCTGGCAGCAGTGTTCTGAACACGCTGAAGTTTGGATACAATTGAGGCGTTCCCACCATACATTAATGCATTACCATAATCCATTCGGGACGTTACAAGAGAGCATACAAAAGTTTTGCAAGCGTCCACCGTTATATAGGATCGAATCCTTCCTATGTTCCGAATCTGATGAAAACAGGATTTGGTAATTACAGAGGCATGTTGCTCCATACTGGGGGTTTGGGCGAAAAAAAACTCCTAGATTTCGAACACAGTACGATTCACTAAGTATAGCTCCATCGAAATTAAATTGTAACTTAGTAAGACCTTTGACTTTGTGTTTTGGAGCGAAAACGATCAATTCGGTCTTATCCTGGTTCAACTTTAACATATTCGTACACATCCAAGATTTAATATCAAATAAACAAGCCTCCAGACGATCGGAGATATCATCCCAGTTATCTAATGGTTTGATGACTTGGTAAATTTGAGTATCATCTGCATAGCAGTGGTATGCCATACCATATGTTTCTTACAGATGTAACCAACAGGTTTGGAAAACATGGAATAAAGTCTCGGACCAAGCACGGATACCTGTGGAACGCCATATTTCAGAACCATTTTGTCCGAGTGAACAGATCCAATGGAAACACACTGTGACCTATCCGTCAAGTACGAGCGAATCCAAGACAACGCTGAACCAGATATACCAAAAGAATACTGAAGACGATCGAAAAGAATGTCGTGATCGATGACGTCAAGCTCTGCTAAGAGATCCAACATCAGCAAGATTACACAAGCGTTATTGTCTAGTGCATAGGTAATGTAATGATTAACACAGAGCAGTGCTGTTTCAGTTGAATGACCGGTGCGATAGGCTGACTGCATATCGTCGTGTAAAGAGTTCAACATAATATGAGATTCAATTATTGTGGCGATAACTCTCGCGACAACTTTGGATATACATGGCGGTAATTTTTTAGAACTTCTTTGTCGAGGCTTGGTTTCTTTAGTAATGGTCTCACAACTGTTTTTTTTTTTAAAGTTGAAGGTACGCTCTATTCAACCAACGACATGTTCACTAGCCTCGTAATTACAGGTGCTAGAGTATCTAAGCACTGTTTGAGAAGGTGTGTCGGCAAG
>MJUT01006252.1:0-12502 GCA_002080005.1 Gigantidas platifrons | reverse complement strand
AAAACATACCACTATGATGCAAAATATTTATTTGAGCTATATTCAATGCCATTACAGACATTATCATATGTTGTATCAGCGTCTGACAATCTACTTTCCAAAAGGTTCAGTACATCATCCAAGTGATGACCAGTGCAGTGAAATATAAATGAGGTGTATGCAGCTCGTTAAGCCTCTCTCCTATCAAAGCCCTGATTCAATACAAATGCAAACCTCTAAATTTTTATTGATAAAGAATAGAAATACATACGAAATTAGGATGCAGGCGCTAAAACTACTAAATATATCTTGAGCTGAAATGGAGGTTTTTGCTTTAATTTTACAAATTTTAAATCTAGAGTAAAATACTGAACACATGGACTATTCTGTGGGAATACTCCTAAAGTACTACTTTATTCCAAGATGTATAAATGTGTAGGCCCTTCTGATGTTATATCCTCAAAACAGAAAAAAAACCGAAATAAAATTAGATAGTAATTATTTATTATTATTATTATTACAAGGCATTTTTATAGCGCATTATATAACAATACAATTACTCTAAGCACTTTACATGTTTAAAATATGAATAAGAAAAATAAGTGAAGTAAGAACAATACATTGAAAAGCATGCCCAATTAAATCTTGGAGAAGACAATTCTAAGTTGAAAAACTTGTGTCTAATCCGTTTGTTTTTTATATGAACAATAAAATAAGTTTAAAATTTAAAATTAAATTAAATCTAATCAAATACCGGTATAAAACTTTAAGAATCAAAAAGCTTAACCAAACTGTACTAGAAAAAAAAGAAAAAAATTGCATATTATAAGAGAATTAGGGAAAACATATCTAAAAATATTAATTAAAATAAAGGTATACAAATGGACAAGAAATTGAATAATAATAAACTTAGCTATCGAAAGCAGTGAATGTAACTAAAAAGTAATACAATATATTACGCAAAGACAATGAATCACAGTAAGGACTAAAAAGTAATTAAAATCAAAAGTATAAAACAATATTGTAGCAGAACAGCACCAGTTAAAACAGTCAATCACATATCTAAATCTATACTCATTTCACAAAAGCGACTTTGAATAAATGAGTCTTTAGTCCCTTTTTAAATGCCTCAAGAGATTGTTTATTTCGAAGACTTGCTGGAAGGCTATTCCACAGAGTCCCGGCCGCCACATCAAACCTCCGCTCACCATATGTTTTAGTTCGTGCGTTCTTTGGCGTTTCAATTAACGCAGCACTTTGAGATCGCAAAGATCGCGCCGGTGTGTAAAATGTATGAGTTCCCCAAGATAAGAAGGAGCAAGTCCATGCAAGGTTTGAATCAAAAAACTTAACCAAACTGAACTAAAAAAAAAAAAAAAAAAAAAAAAAAAGAAGAACATTGCATATTATAAGAAAATTAGAGGAAAGATATCTAAAAATATTAATTAAAATAAAGGTATACAAATGGACAAGAAATTGAATAATAATAAACTTAGCTATCGAAAGCAGTGAATGTAACTAAAAAGTAATACAATATATTACGCAAAGACAATGAATCACAGTAAGGACTAAAAAGTAATTAAAATCAAAAGTATAAAACAATATTGTAGCAGAACAGCACCAGTTAAAACAGTCAATCACATATCTAAATCTATACTCATTTCACAAAAGCGACTTTGAATAAATGAGTCTTTAGTCCCTTTTTAAATGCCCCAAGAGATTGTTTATTTCAAAGACTTGCTGGAAGGCTATCCTACAGAGTCCCGGCCGCCACATCAAACCTCCGCTCACAATATGTTTTAGTTCGTGCGTTTTTTGGCATTTCAATTAACGCAGCACTTTGAGATCGCAAAGATCGCACCGGTTTGTAAACATGTATGAGTTTCCCAGATTAGAAGGAGTAAGTCCATGCAAGGCTTTGAATGCGTACAGTAACAGTTTATACTGGCATCGGAATTTAAATTGTAACCAGTGAAGAGCCGCAAGTGTGGGAGTTATATGTTCATATTTCTTTTTGCGAGTTACTAGCCTGTCAGCAGTGTTCTGAACACGCTGAAGCTTGGATACAATTGAGGCGTTTACACCATATATTAATGCATTACCATAATCCATTCGGGACGTTACAAGAGAGCATACTAAAGTTTTGCAAGCGTCCACCTTTATATAGGATCGAATCCGTCCTATGTTTCGAATCTGATGAAAACAAGATTTGGTAATTGCAGAGGCAAGTTGCTCCATACTGAAGGTTTGGTCGAAAACAACTCCTAGATTTCGAACACAGGACGATTCACTGAGTATAGCTCCATCGAAATTAAATTGTAACTTAGTATGACTTTTTGCTTTGTGTTTTGGAGCGAAAACGATCAATTCGGTCTTATCCTGGTTCAACTTTAACATATTCGTACACATCCAAGATTTAATATCACATAAACAAGCCTCCAGACGATCGGACATGTCATCCCAGTTATCTAATGGTTTGATGACTTGGTAAATTTGAGTATCATCTGCATAGCAGTGGTATACCATACCATGTTTCTTACAGATGTCACCAACAGGTTTGGAAAACATGGAATAAAGTCTCGGACCCAGCACGGATCCCTGTGGAACGCCATATTTCAGAACCATATTGTCCGAGTGAACAGATCCAATGGAAACACACTGTGAGCTATCCGTCAAGTACGAGCGAATCCAAGACAACGCTGAACCAGATACACAAAAAGAATACTGAAGGCGATCGAAAAGAATGTCGTGATCGATGACGTCAAGCGCTGCTGAGAGATCCAACATCAGCAAGATTACACAAGCGTTATTGTCTAGTGCATAGGTAATGTCATGATTAACACGGAGCAGTGCTGTTTCAGTTGAATGACCGGTGCGATAGGCTGACTACATATCGTCGTGTAAAGAGTTCAACATAATATGAGATTCAATTCTTGTTGCGATAACTCTCGCGACAACTTTGGATATAAATGGCAAGTTTGACACCGGGCGGTAATTTTTTAGAGCTTCTTTGTCGATGCTTGGTTTCCTTAGTAATGGCCTCACAAATGCTTTTTTTAAAGTTGAAGGTATGCTCGATTCAACCAACGACATGTTCACTAGCCTCGTAATTACAGGTGCTAGAGTATCTAAGCACTGTTAGAGAAGGTGTGTCGGCATGGGGTCCAGTACGCAAGATTTAGATGGCGCTTTCAAAATAATTTTTCTGACTTCGTCTAGTGCTGCAGGAGATAAAACATGTAAATGCTCACCCTCGAATTCGTGATCAGCTGATAGAAAATTCCTTATTCCCGACATTTCGCCAATCGATGCACATAAATCACTACGAATAGTGTCAATTTTGCCAAGCAAGAATTCACAAAATCTGTTTGATAAATCCTGTTCATTCTGATACGACGGCAGAACCACTTCACGCTTGTTTCCTATTATATCACTAGTTATTCTGTGTAATTGTTTCCGATTGCTACTGATCTCGGTAATTTTGTTGGAATAATAGTCCCGCTTACATTTTAGAAGCTGTTTGTCAGTCTGAATGCAATTTTCTTTGTACAATTGCTGATGAATAGTCAATTTGGTTTTTCGCATTTTGCGCTCCGCCCTCCGACATTCCCTTTTAGAATTTCGCAGCTCGTCGGTATACCACTCAGTATTAGGTCTAATTGTTATTGTCTTAGACTGAATTGGAGCGTGTTTGTCGATTACTGATTCAAGTTGAGAGTTGTAGATTTTTACCAATTGTTCAACTGACTCTTGGCTGGTCTCAGGATTTGATATGTTTCGTAAGTCATCAGTTAAATCAGATATGTCCATGTCACGGTACTTTCGGTGAGTAATTGTTTTTCGCTGTTTCGGTGGTTTTAAAACATTGATTTTGGTCATAAGTGCAAAGGTATTTCCTTTTTTTATCACGAAGATTTGGATCTTGAACAAGCGGTGTTTCAAACAAGATTAAACTGTCCTCTCTTGTTGTACATACATCAAGTATATGCCCATAAACATGTGTCGCACTTCGAATATGTTGTACTAGTTCGTGTTCTGTTAATGTTTCGGGAACTGTTCTTGCATCACAATTACTCGGATTTTCCAGATGAAAGTTCAAATCGCCTGTTATAACAATATCGTCATTATTGACTGTAGTTTGGTCAAGAAATTCTGACCATTCAGTGAAAAATGTTGAAGTTTTAATATTGTTGGACTTGGATGGTGGAGGACGGTAAATTACATAAAGTTGAAAACGGTGATTTTGAGCACTTACATCACAATGGATCAGTTCGAAAGTAGTTATTGATTTATCAAGTTTTACTAGTTTCACATTCAAAGCAGTGTTGTAAAGGACCGCAACCCCACCTCCTTTTTTACCAGATCTTGGAATTCGATACTTGATCCACAAGGAGTCAATTTTGATATTACACTTTTGTCTACTGCTGTACCCAGCCAGGTTTCAGTGAGAGCGAGAATATCAACGTTGTTGGAGAGAATAAAGTAGTTTATAGAGGTAGCTTTATTCTTAACCGATCGGGGATTCAATGAAACGAGAGACACCTTGTTTTCTCGTTTTTTTTATCGATGCAACCGGTAGTATTGATAAGTTGGAGAGAGTGGATTTTAATGTTTGATTTTCAATAACCAATCGAGGTCTTATAATTGGAAGAATACGATATTCATCTGTATTATTTGATAATGTGATACAAACTAGATTGAACTATTCACACCTAAGTGATGTTGCTGCTTGATTTTCCTTTGGACACTAACGACCGTTCTAATCGGACGAAACACATTTCTGCCGGACTTGGTTCCCTGTCTTGTTCGGTGAGTAGGTTTCACGATAGACGTACTGTACTGATTTGTAATCAACGGATGACTGATTGCATGTTTTACATAGGTCGTAGGTTTGAATAACACTCTAACAAATGCGTTCATGGCTGATTGAACACAATGTAAATAATCGAAAAATATGGGTATCTTTAAAATGATGATTTTCCAAAAATAAACAAATACAAAGCAAAACAAAACAAACAAATCGTAAAAAAAAAATATCAAAAAGATAAAAAAAAAACAAAATGAATACACCATTTACCGATCTGACTTAGTTCTGTACACATACTTTTCATAAGTGGTACATGTAGTTACTTTACCTGGAAATTGTTCATACATTTTGTATATATCATATTAAACAATGAGTGTATCTTGTTTTCTAAGAAAACATTCGGATAGCAACATTGCTAAAAAGAGGTCATAAACATTTTTTTAGTGCACATGAACGTTTCTGGAATAACCTTCATCAAGCAGCTCAAAATCTAAAGATTGGAAAGCCAAATAATTTGTTCGTTTTGGGAACACAAGATTTATGGGTATTGGTGTTATGTAGGAGTTTTTTTTACACCTAATAGAGATATTGGGACTGTTGTTTTGATGGTGTTGGTTTTGGTGCAGTCTGAGATGTTGTCTTGTGATTCCACGGTGAATACGGACTGACACTGTTGGGGATGTTGGATTTTTGCTTTGTGTCACCTGTGATCTGTCCATCGCTCCTCATTGGTGTGACACGTGTTTTGTCTGTTTCTAAGGCTTTTATATATAACACCTTCTTGGTTTCAAAATAATTGTTGATGTTTTGGTCAGGGGGATTTAAAAGTAGGTTCAGCATAATTTTGTTTTATAAAGGACTTGTAAGATCATATGTGTTCTTTCATCACATGTTGCTAAAGATTTTGACCAAGATATAGTTTTTCTGGTACCTGATTAATGAATCAGGTCATGAATGACGAGCGACGACAAGAAACTTACAATATAAACGCGACGTCTAAAACGTTTAGAACGACGTCTGTTTCTGCTCTTTTTAGAAAATTGTGCAGTAGTTTTTGCTTAACTATAAGACATTGCAGAATAAACACAATATACATTATTTGTAGGGAAATATAAAAACTCTACATAACAGATTTGTTGTTTAACGCTAACTCAGCAATTTTATAGTTATATCATGGCGAGAACAAATTAATTTGCAATGAGATGATTATCATGTCTGCTTTTTTCTAGACCAACACGCTTATTTTTTTTTCATAGTGTTAGCTAACTGAATCAACAGTCCTCGGATATACATCTGGCTCAACTTGGACACATTGTCCTGATTCCGAGTCAACAGGTCTTTGCACTTTCTCTATTAATTCTGCGTGATTTGCATCATAACCAACACATACCAGTGGATACTTTTTGGGTTGACCCGATCGGGACTCAAACCCACGGTCTACCGCACTCGAGGTGAGCACGCTAATGATTACACTACCGATGAGAGTCTTTGGTGAGCATTTCTGGTCTGTTTCTCAGCGAATACACATTGTCTAGATAAATGACAATTAGGGTATATTTGAAATTGTTTTACAGGTTATACAATATAACCTGGTTTGGGTCAGTTTCCGCATAATAAACCGCGAAGAAAAGCGTAAGCTGACCCAAACCAGTTTATGCAAGTATAACCTGTTCAGCAATTTCAAATATTCCTTATAATTTAATTTTTACAACAAAATTTAATGATTCCTCGATTTTAATTACGATTATTTCGTGTCACTATTTGAATTTGTCGTTGGCGGATGAACACCTTGATGACGTCACAATACCAACCCAGGATATCGAGTATAACCATATTTTCTCGAGGTGGATTATCCAATCAGAGTGCAGTATTCAAATCAAATTAAATTATTAGATAACGTAACAACGTCAATTAACTTTTCGGGCTTTCACAATCCTTCGGAAGACACATACAAATCGACATTTTGAGTACATGTATATAAACAAATTTATATTTTGCCATCTTCCACATTCTGTTGAAAATTTATTATTTAGGGTTCTATTTTTACGAAATCCAAATAAGAAATTGTCGCCAAGAGTGTGCAAATAGTTTCAGTTTCGAATTGGTCTTTGAAAATCTAGAGAAGATGTAATTCATTTTGTATTATTATTAAAAAAAAATGAATCTAATAGCTACCAGTAGTATTGTAATAAATAAAGTTTCCAACGCTCAATATTAATATTTTCTCGCGGTTCGTTTAAGTATAGCGGGAAAATATTGTATTGCCGTTACTGTAGTTATAAATAGTTATTAGATATCTAGATTCGACCAATAAAATTGGTTGTTTCGTCATCCGGGTATTAGATGTACTCGTTTAGGTACTTCACTTTCTAGCCGCCGTGCAAACAGAACACACTTTAAATTTGTATAAGTGTGATTGTATATAATTTATGATTTGTTTATTATTTAAGGTGAGGATTGACACCTTATATCCCGAAATAGACTCGAGCATTGGCGTCGGGCACATATTTCTATAATGCCTTCAAACATTGTTGCATGCTTCGGTTTTTCCTGGACGGCTTGTCTATTTGTGACGGATATTATCATATATATTTTTGTTGTTGAAGAAATGAGGTCATAATTGTAATGAATTATAAATGTTCAAATATATACATGTACATTGTAATACTATATTATGAATGAATATATCCGGCGTCTATCATGTACGACAGGCCGTCGGCAAATTGATATTTGCGTTGTTTTTTATTATCATTTATAGTATATACATGTAGATAATACTAAATATGGAACACAATTGTATTTATTTCTTGAATTCAGAAGACATTGTCAATAACTAAGTAAAGAGTTAATTTCTTTATTTCAAGAGGGTAATGTAACACGGTTAGCAATAATAAAAGTGTGATTAATAATTCATATATACAATAATCATAATACAATTCAAATACGTCTTTTCATGAAATTTGAATTCGGAAATGGAACAAATGAATTTTCATTATCAGATGTGATCTTATTAGTTAAAGAATAATTTGCATAGTTTGATCATCAAATAAATATTAAATTCTGCCATAAATAGTCCATCAATCTATTTTAGATAGCTGTAAAAATGATACATCGCGTAGGTAAATTGAAAAAAAGGATAGTTTGTTACTTAATCATATGCTATACATCTTGTTTTTCATCTATCATTATTTTATTTTATATTGTGTAGATCTATATATCTCTATTTGTCAATCGGTAACTCTGTTCCCGTTTAATTTATGTACATGCAGTTTTTCATGTTGTCCCTCCATTGGAACTACACAATTTGTATGTTGGTAAACATGATAAGGGAGATCAATCCTATAAGTTTATACTACAAGTAGCTAATTTTCATAGGTAGCTAATTTTATAGCACCGTATGAAAATTACCTACCGGAAGTTGGAAATAACTAAATTTTCATGGGGTAGCTACAATTTAAAAAAAATATATTTGTTTTCAAGAGTCAATGAATAATAGTCCATACAGCACAAATAAAATATTGATAAACCTCAAGACCAAAACAAAATTCTTCTTCTGGGAAGTCATGTTTATTTATAAATTATTGCACTAACATAATTTGTCATAAAATATTAATATTAAATTAACTTTGACATGGGCTGGTAAAGTTTGAACAGGCATCTGAAACATACTTGATAGAATCAAAATGACACATGCTACAGGTTGAATGCTAATCAGAGTTACGTGTTTATATCATGTTGTCCATCTGATAATATTCTGATCAGCTGTTTTCTCTGATCTATTGTACCATTATATGATAATTAATGTGAGGACTCCCAGTATATCTACATGTCAACAGCGCTCCAGTGAAGACTAATGCCCACACTTAAATGGAATCATTTCAGAAAAAATAAATATTTATTTTAAAAAGTTATACAGCCTTCTTTAGAAACAACAGAAAACGACAACACTACACAATTCAGACTAATAGTGTGATAAACAAATAATATTGTTAATAATTATGTCAAAAGGATGCCCCACACATACATTAATTGCACACCATAAATATATTTATATTTCGGTAATGGGGGGTGCTACCTTTATAGTTTAATGTTTTATAGAATAAAACCGGTTTGTTAAATCATTTAAGGTCTGTTTGATTTGAAAATCAAAAATGCACGGGAAAGTTTTTGGCGGCAATACGAACAGGCTGTCACCGAGCTATAAATAGCTGATACATGTATAACTAATATTGAGACGTTGAAAGTAACTTCGTGTTGGTAGTTCTGCACATTTTCTCACAGATCATATTTTGTTATTTTTGTTTAGGTAAAATTGTACTACATGTGTATTAATGTTTTTGTTTGTATCTTTTGATAAATATTGCTTCGCAAAGAAAATATGAGGTTACTGCGAGCAAACAAGGCTAATCTAAGTCTTGTCTGTTATTTAGCCCTTATATTTGATTAGAAATTATTTAAATTCGAACGATTTCAAGAGGGAGAATATAAGAAATACTCAAGTGCATTTGTGGCGACTCACGAGTCCATCTTTTACCTATAATGTTTTTGGGACTAAATTGATATTTTGAGGGGGTCGATCTCGGTTGGGTTTGTCTTTATAGTTAAATATATGAAATAATACTTCAAGATAAAACATTGTATGGTTAAATATATCTGTTATGTTTCATCATTATCTTCACTTCATATTAAATCAGCTCTCCAATTGACTGAAGTTGCACAAGTAATAATTTGTCTGCGCACAATAGGCTGTATGTCTATTTTAACACAATTCGTCTACTTGTTATTATATCGTCAAAGGGATTAAATGGTGAATTATCAGCATAATCACCGGTAAATCAAAGCTAAATTTGAAAGTAGTTTTGCTCCACCTATATAAATGGATTAATATATAAAACGAAAATTTATACTATATAACCACACGCGAAATATGAAAACATAGCAATGACATATTTATATTTAACCTTAAAACTATTTAAGCACACATCAAATATGAAAAGATAATAATGAATATTTATGCTAAACTTCAAACCTATAAAAAAAAAAAGCACACATGATAAATATGATTGATTGATTTTTGGTGTATAACGCCACTTTCAGCAATATTTCAGCTATATCATGGTGACCAGTTTTAGTGGTAGAAGAAGCCAGAGTACCCGGTGAGAACCAACGACCATCAGCAAGCAACTGGTACACGTTATCACTTGCGGCTGCGAGTCGAGTTAACAATTTTTTTAAATTACAAATCCGGCTCGAACCCGCGCCGTATTGGTGATAGGATTGTAGGAGATTTTNGCTGTCAACTTTTGATTGTATATTGTCTTTGTGTTTTTGTTATATTTAGATGTATTCTGTACAAGCTGTGTGTTGTAAAATTTTGATTGTATGGTGTCTGTGTGTTTTTGTCATGTTTATATGTATTATATACAGATGTCTGCTGTCAACCTTTGATTGTATGTTGTCTGTGTTTTTGTCATGTCTATATGTATTATATACAGGTGTGTACTGTCAATCTTTCATTGTATGTTGTCTGTTTTTTGTCATGTTTATATGTATTGTATACAGCTGTGTACTGTCAATCTTTCAATGTATGTTGTCTGTGTTTTGTCATGTTTATATGTATTATATACAGCTGTGGACTGTCAATCTTTCATTGTATGTTGTCTGTGTTTTTGTCATGTCTATATGTATTGTATTCTGGTATATACTGTCAAACTTTCAATGTATGTTGTCTGTATTTTGTCATGTTTATATGTATTATATACAGCTGTGGACTGTCAATCTCTCATTGTATGTTGTCTGTGTTTTGTCATGTTTATATGTAATGTATAGTGTTGTGTACTGTCAACCTTTGATTGTATGTTGTTTGTGTTTTTGTCATGTTCATATGTAATGTATAGTGTTGTGTACTGTCAACCTTTGATTGTATGTTGTCTGTGTTTTTGTCATGTTTATATATATTGTATTCTGGTATATACTGTCAAACTTTCATTTGATGTTGTCTGTGTGTTTTGTTCTGTTTGTATGTATAATATACAGCTATATTCTGTGAACCTCTGCTTGTATGTTGTCTTTGTTCTTGTCATATTTATGCATATTCTATACAGCTGTGTCCTGTCAACCTTCAATTCTATGCTATCTGTGTGTTGCTATGTTTATATATTTTTTGCTATAAATATGTGTGTTGCCAACTTTGATATATTCTATACAGCTGTGTGCTGTTCACATTTGATTGTATGTTTTTGTTTTGTTTACTTGTATTAGTTTACATGCGTTTTATGTTCTGATAATCGCTATATTATTATTCTTCACAACATATCAATATTATCAAATCATTTACTTAACCCAATACAATGTGTTAATAACGATTCAGATGAAAAGTCATGTACATGATTTTGATATATACGTTACTATTACGTTTATGTTTATGTTGCTAACAGCAACGATGATAATAAAACATGAACTAGCTGTAATAATTTAGATCTCTGTAATAACACTATCATACCATTACTAACAGCAGAGATGATAATAAAACACGAACTAGCTGTAATAATTTGGATCTCTGTAATAACACTTTCATGCGTTTAAAATCATGATACTATAATTAAAGGTCTGATACTATTATAGTTATATTCAGTACATAGCTTTATACATAGTTAGAAAAAGTAACACATATCCCTTTAAAACATACTAAGGTTGTGGCATAGCATCCGCTACAAACCAGAGTTAACCCAAATGTTAGGTACTTATTACGTATTAATCCCTCCTTTCATATCGAATTGAATTTTTGACAAAAATGTAATAATTTAATTATAATGCATTATCCACATGTAAAGGACCAATAGTATATCTTTATGCAGATTGATTGCTCTATTTGTGATCTATTATATATGTCATGTCTATTATGGACGTACACGACAACACATATAATAGATGGTTAGACGAAGTACATGCTTTGACTTTATATCAAGCCTTCATTATTTCACTACTGACTCTAATCTAAACATTACATAGTTTGCTAGAGATCTAATAAACAGGAAAAGTGATCAACAACAATAATTCGATGATAACTAAAATGTTGTTTTTATCATCTATAACAGATAGTTTCTCTATCATATGACATTGCTATTTAATATATTGAAATATCATGTGGCTTTGTTGTGTCCATTGCATTTTGTTTCATAAAACATATTTATTAATTGTAATCGATATTGTTATTTGCTTTCTGGGACTTTCATATGTTAACCACTGAAAATATTAAAAATGTTACATTTCTCATTTAACAGTAGAAAGTGTTTCCTCGACAGAATTATAACTGATATAGGTGTGTTGTATTATGCTCACTATTGCTTCGTTGACGGAGTGTTAATAGGGAAGATATAGCTATGTCAAGGGAAACCAGTGAGGGTTTGTTATTAGGGAAGACATTGCTATGACACGGGGAAACCGGCCAGGGTTTGTTATCGGCAATACAATGTTGTTGTCATGAATATATTGTTGAAGGTTTTCTTCCAGGAAGAAACCGTTGATAGTTTGCTCTCATAACAGAACTGACAGGAAATGTTCCAATAGAAGACAGTTTTACGGTATATAGTTTATTTCATTGGGCTTAGCGTCTATTAGAGGAATACTTGCTTTGTTAATATTGTTCACACTTACTCACATTTGGCGCAGGCCCTGAAACAAGACAAATATGAAAAAAATAGGTTACATGTTAGC
>MJUT01006243.1:0-10764 GCA_002080005.1 Gigantidas platifrons | reverse complement strand
CTATAAATACATATAATCCTTGTAAACTGTTCAATCCAGCGATGATGACGTATATCAACATTTCATCAACAAAAACATTTACAAGTAATAATATCCAGGAACAACCTGTTGTAACAAAAAGTTTAACACATATTTGTAGTTCGTTACGTTTTGAAATACCTGTTATTGCTGTATTCAGATGGATTTTTCCCTTTAGTTTATATACTGTTATTGAATATAATGTTATATTTATGATGAATGTCAGAATCATGGGAATAATTACAGTTACAACGAAACTATATTGATTAGATACAAAACACCTTCCATTACGTCCGTACCCAAACGACGAACCTTCACTGACTATGTACGTGGTTATAATATTTATAGCCACAAGAACTATTGAATATCCATATACAGTCATTACATAAATTGGCAATACATACTTGCCGTGACTGGCTCCTGCAGCCGAAACAAGTTTGCTCCTACCAAACAATTTGAACAGGTGTATTGTACAGACTGTAAAACACCCAAATGTTGATAATAAAAAGTAATGAACAAGTATTCCTATAAGTTGACAAGCTGTGATATCATCTCCATCATACGTCATCAATACCAAATAGAAAATGTGATAAAGAACTAGAGAAAGAACTAAATTAAGAATATTCTTTCCCGGAAGTGTACGTAAAGTCGAAAAGAGACAGTATGTAAGTAGTGTTAGAAGTAAACATACCACTGAAACAACGGTACATGTGATCATTATAACGTAGGAAACAATATCTATAGCATCTTCTGGCTTTATCGTAATTGTATTGAAATCGTCTATGCAGATTCTGAGATTTTTCTGCGAATCGATGTGATACTCGTAAAATGTAAATGTTGCATTATAATTATTTAATGTAGCAGTATAAGTATCAACCGACAGACTATACTCAGTGTCGTCAAATATTACATGTGGACAGACCAGCAGCTTGGACACAAGTGGACGCGATCTAACGGCACATGTACTTGTTTTATATAGGGATCCATCAACAAAGAATATAGACCTGTAGTCAAAATCTATATCCATATGTGTTTGATTGGATTTATAAAGCTCTGTAGAAAATATTATCAAAGTGTGTTCAATGTCCGTACTGTAAACAGCATGGGCAATATCTACTTGCAAATAAAATGACTTTAAGGAAGGGCCATTTCCAGAATGTGTACATACAGTAGGTGATAAATTAGTTTTGCGTCTTAGTTCGTCTTGTAGGAACGATGCAATATCCACTGTATTGGAATCTCTAGGAGTAAACATGAACGGTAAGGAATAACCAACAGGCATTGAATACAATGACCCGGGTAGAATTGGTTCGCATTTGTCTCCGACAAGCTGTTTCCCTTTAAAACAGGCCATCTGACGGCATTTGCTCTGCAATTATAAAGACAATTAGATATAAATAAGTCAAAGGTCAATATGAGAGCGATGACCAGCAGAAAATGTGCACTATTCCTTTACTTGTTTTTTTACAGAATGTCAGGTTGATTTGTCTTCAAATTCACATACATCAAAACACTTTATTATATGACTTCAGATAATGTCTTTTCTGATTGGCTGACGTCCCTAGTAACGTTCTTTGATAAAACATTATATTCAACAAGCAAAAGGTCAAGAGAGTTGAACATAACATTCCAACGCTCCTCCAGACACCTTAAAACAGAAATGGTGTTTCCCAATTATCTTAAAAGTAGTAGTAAATCATCTTCGGGTTAAGTTTTGTCATCGACTAATCAGATGCGTTCTTACTAATTACCGTCGGTACACAATTAAATTGTTGGGCAGATATGGGTGTCTGGGGAACAAAGTCAGCACTGTTTGGTGTTAATTCAAATTTGATTTAATGTCATATAATACAACAGTTAATGACTTTCAATTTCGATGAATACAAGGATTGATCAACCGATGGAACATGATATTCACCGATGCATCCGAGGTGAATATCATGTTCCATGGGTTGATCAATCTTTGTATTCACCTCATCGAAAGTCATCAAATGTAGATGGTTAAATTGGTAAAAAAAAAAAGAATAGACTGCTCGTTACATATTAAACATTTGTATAAAGTTGGTCCATGTAATTGTCGAAGAGCATGAAGAGGTCCATTACTATAATGTCAGATGTACTTTTATGTTACAAGTGTCCTCCTGTTTAACCAGATATTGATCTAAGAGAAGTTAAACAATATTGAATTGCTACTGATACTAAATGCCATACTATCTCTTTATAAATTGAATACGTACAAGACATCTTCTGCTTACCCTTCCGGAGCAACTGAGTTCACCCCGGTATTTAATGAGGTTTCGTGTTGCTCACTCATTAGTATTCTTTGTAGTGTTTTAAAAATCATTTTTGTCCATTTGCCCTTTCTCTTTTTGTCAGTGTATTGTCTGCCTGTCTTTCGATTTGTGGTATCTAGATATATCTTTGGTATATTCAAACATTTTGTCTGTATATAATTATATTTGCACAGAAGCAGCTAGCAGACGAGAGAAAAATGAGCAGACGGAACAGTACATTGCGTCGGTGTTGCAGTGACTAGAGCTGCAATAATTGATGCGGTATCGGCGTGGCTGCTTGAAATGTCTCTTACATTATTATTCTAGTGTTCAAGAGACATTGCAGATATATTGCAATAAATATATAGTACAATAATGATATAATGCATTTATACTGCAATAAACTATTTCTTACCTGAATTGTGTCAAGCACCTCATTCTGAGAACATTTTGTCCTATAATATGACAAACTGAATATATTCCATTTCGGTCGGTCTATACTAGAAGTTGAAAAACGTTCAACAGACTTAGAACAACAGTTACAGAAGAAATATTGAAGTGGATAAATGTTCTGATTATCGTCACAGTCAAATGTTTTACAAAGATCTGATTGAACAATCGTTGATATTTGTAACGGGTTTCCTCTTTCAAACATGATCTTGTTTTCAAAATGTCTTCCACATTTTGGAAGAATCAAGTTTCGATCAACCCCTTTTATGAAAACCCTGGACTGCCTGGTCTCGCACGCCCACTGTATATGAAGGTGACTTCCGGTACTACATCCAGTGGTATTCGTTTTTTCACATATTGTATACAATGTATTAACATTTCTAGTTAAGTTACAATAGCTTCTTTCATGATGTATTAAATCATATCTCAACATGTTATTTTCTAGAAAGTTAAAAGGGATAGGAAATTTGCAGTCCAGTTTATTGTTCCACTTTTTGTACATACGCTTGCACCATGTTGGTTCACTTTCCATTGTTGACGATCCCCTGCCCCTGGTTGGTTGAAATGAATAGTAAGTAACTACACCGGGTGGTGATACGTGTACTGACAATGACTCCTTCCTTTTCAGAAATTCAAAAACGTCTACATTGCACATCAAGCAATATATATTTTTGTATGGATATGTAGCACTGCTGTATCCACCATTTTTGCAAGAAATATCTATATTTTCATCACGTTTTTTCCAAAAGCCGGTCACATTACAGTTATGAATTGGAATATATTGCGACATTTTGGGAGGATTGCACATATAGCAAAAAATATTTCTGTAAGGCGGAAACGGATTATTTAATTTACCGCATGCGTACTCGATGTTCCTGTTATATTGTTCCCATGTTCCTGTAACATTACACTTATTTATCAAAAGATTCGTTTTACACAGTTTTACCTTATCTGACAAAGATTGTCCGGGGATGTACGAGATAGAACATTGATGGTTAATTGCAGTTGTAACAATTTCATTTACAGTTGTGGTGAAATTAAATTTGATGTCGCATGTAAAATTTAATTTCAATGGAATAAATTGCTCGATACCATTGCATAATGCACAAAACTTATTTTTGAAAGTCAAGAAGTATGTTTTTGATGTTACTGGAGGGTATAGTAGTCCATCCTCTATGCTACGTGATTTTGTACACAGGTGTAACAAGCTTGTATCTGCTCCTTTAAGGCATTTTGATACAATTGCGTACTTGTTTTCTTGTTTTCTAGTGTTATTTGATGAATAGATAATTAGATTTGTACAATCAGACGATGAAACTTGTATTTCTAAATCCGGACAGCAATTATTGTAAACAAAACAATCACCGTAGCGGCTGCAAACCGGACAAATATTTAGATCTTTGGAAATTTTCGGAAATTTCCAAATATTCATGACATCATTGAAGAACTCCGGACCGCACAAAAGAGAATATTGATGCAATATATTAGTCACGTTGATATTTTCTATATGTGCAGCATCAAAATTCATCAGCCCATATTCCATAAGAATGATTAAAAAATAATATCTCATCTTTTATAGCAATATCTGAAATAAACATAACATTGCATTATTATACATATATGTTAAGATAACTTCCTTGATAATAATACAATATGATATTAATGTCGTTGTGCCCTTGAAAAAAAAACTATATTTCTCTGAAATATATCCTTAACTTGATAATAATAAATTGGACATGTGTTACCCCTTTGTCTGTGAGTGTCCCTGATTTAAGGTTATTCATATACGCGTCGTACGTACTCAATTTTGTTTCTACGTGTTTATTCTTTGTTAAGACAGATATATCTGTGTACACAGTTTTGTTTTTTTACATTACTTTCTTTCTACAAATATATAATTAAAATCGTAAATATCAATTTAGTGCGCACGACGCGTTTCTGGAATAACCTCCATCAGGTCCGCTACAAATCTAAAGATTGGAAAGTCAAATAATTTAAATTTTTGGGAGCAATAAAACCAAAGGACCTAAACATATAGCCAAAATTGGCTAAGGTCAACTATGCCTGAGGGAGGAGAACTTTAGTGTTTTTTTTCGTTTTTTTTTCATCATAATATAATTTATTCAACATCTCCTGTTTACAATAACCTTGATGGCGCGGGAGCGCACATTAAGGGTCCCTGTTTTACATCAACTTTAGTGTTATTAATAATGTATACGAAACTACAAATTTTAGTCCAGTTAATCTGCTTTATACAGGAATGAATTAAATAAATATATATACTTACCTTTACATATGAGCTAATTAATATATGTTACAGATATCCATATTATCACAATGTCAAGTGTAAAATAGTATATAATATATCAAAATTAATTGGAAATATATTCATGCATGTCGTTTAACATGTATATAGTAATCAGATGGAAAGCAAAATATCCCACACTGCTGGAATAATTCCAAAATCAAATATCAAAATCGAAGAAAGAGACAAAATCCATACCTCTAACACTCAAATACGTGACTTTTCACTTTCCTGGCTTGGTACGGACACTTCAATAAAGATTGGCGGTGTTAAACCAGCTTTATTGTCCTAAGCCTTGATAAATTATGAAACATAACTTTTTGATTGTTTGGTTTTTAGTGATAGTAAATATACCCCATCGTTAATACTCTATTATAATAATACATAGATGTATATAAGGGCGGTATACTAAATGTTGCGATAAAATCCTACCCTCGAATTTAATTAATAATTTAGCATATTAACGTTCATAGTCTTATCAATTGTATCCAATTATTTGATAACTCACAAAGATGCTGCATATGACTGCTAAATATCCTCTATATATAAAACAGACTAAACAGGGTTTTAAAATTGCTGATTAACATAAAGCCAATCTTGTCACGTGTTTACAAAGGTAATTTATCAGCTTTTGTGTTATAAATCATTATAAGGTAGTACAAATTCCCCACAAGGAAAAACAAATTTACCAATTGTAATCTTTATCTTAATCTTTATCTTTATCTATTACATGTGCTGTTGGGTAAAGGTATAAGAATAAGTGTCGTTTTACTTTGTTCCAGTAACAGTATATCGCGGACGTGACAGAGGTACCATTGAAAACAATTTGCGACTCTTCCTTCTATTTTCAGAAAACTTTGCCTGTCAATTTAGATGACACTGCACGATATTCCTACTTTGTCGATAAAAACAATATATGCGCTCGCTGCGAAACAATCTAAAAAAAGGTCGCCAAAGGCTGATTCTAAAGCTCATACAAATAAAAGGTATAGTTTCCGAAGATATACACATGTTTTATATTAGTTCGAAGGAGATATCCTCTCTTAAATTATTTGGTATTCCAATATTTCGATGTTGAACGTACCTGATTAAGGTTATTCCAGAAATGCTTTATCTACGCTTTTATTAATTAAGATAAGTGACCAGAGTATATTGCCGAATGTCCTACCATCAAATGAGAACTATTTTCACTATCTTGATGATAATAACTTCACAAACATCAGGTAGCATGTGGCACTGAGATAGGTCAGTAGATGGGCGTTCTCGTGATTCGTCAATTGCAACAGCAAATGACAATTGTATAATTCGTTGCGTATTAATCAGTTATTAATTGTTAATGAGAAATTTGTCATCTTTTTGATTGTTTTGTTTTAGTATAGTAAATTATATCCCATCGTTAATACTCTATTATAATAATACATACATGTTGATTTAAACATATTTTGTTGATGAATTACATATTACATACATGTTATAAATAATTATAAGGTAGTACAAATTCCCCACAAGGAAAAACCAAGTTACCAATTGTAATCTTTATCGGGCAATCATTACATGCGCTGTTGGGTAAAGGTATAAGAATAAGTGTCGTTTTACTTTTTTCCAGTAACAGTATATCGCGGACGTGACAGGGGTAACCTTGAAAACGATTTGATCGACTCTTCCTTGTGGTATTTTCAGAAAATTTGGCTGTCATTTTAGATGTTTGACACTGCACAATATTCGTACTGTGTCGATAAAAAAAAATAATATGAGTAGGCATGGCCTGTAGAGAGGACGTTAGTATTTGAAATTAAGTGATACTAAAAATACCTTTATATACCTAATATGTTTATCATTAAACACTGTCATGTGGAATCTAGAGTACCCTTTACCCTGTGTTAGTTATTATTTAATATGGGAGCAAAGCTCCCAGCAGCGGGGATCTCTAGGCAAACAGGGGTTATGGTCCACTACGAAGTTATGCGAGTGCCAATGGCTCGAGAGTTCGTACTAAAACTGTTCGTGCCATGGGTGAGGGTCTATTCTTAACAGTTAATTCTATACTATCAAAGAGGAAGGTCGCTAGGCAATGAGAAAGGTCGCTAGGCAAAGAGGAAGGTTAATTGACGTCACCCAGCTTCCTTATGACGTCACTGAGAAATTTGAAAATACCATATATCGATAGATAAATTAAAAAGCTCAAAGTTAAGAAAAGTTACGAAAAAGTTATGAAAAGGTAAGAAAAGTTACGAAATGGATATGAAGTTACGAAACCATTTGGGTACGAAGTTAGGAGATAGTAACGCCACCTAGAGGGATACAATATAAACACATCCGGGTTTAATTGGCGCCCAACACCCTTAAGTCTCGTGATTAGTATAGACGTGAGACCGACGCGAGAATTAGAGCATCAGTATGTAGTCTACATGGGGGGGGGGGGGTCTACCGGGATGGTCTACAGTAATGAGGACTAAACGTCCTCTATTATATACACTCGAGGCGAAACAGTCTAGAAAATGTCGACTAAGTCTGATTCTAAAGCTCATACAAATAAAAAGTATAGTTTCCGAAGATATACACATGTTTTATATTAATTCGAAAGAGATATACTCTCTTAAATTATTTGGTTTTCCAATCTTTCGATGTTGAACGTACCTGAATAAGGTTATTCCGGAAATGTTGCGCGTACTTGAATAACATTATTCCAGAAATGTTGAACGTACCTGAATACGGTTATTCCAGAAATGTTGAACGTACCTGAATAAGGTAATTCCAGAAATGTTGAGCGTACCTGAATAAAGTTATTCCAGAAATGTTGAAAGTACCTGAATAAGGTTATTTCAGAAATGTTGAAAGTACCTGAATAAGGTTATTCCAGAAATGTTGAACGTACCTGAATAAGGTTATTCCAGAAATGTTGAACGTACCTGAATAAGGTTATTCCAAAAATGTTGAACGTACCTGAATAAGGTTATTCCAGAAATGTTGAACGTACCTGAATAAGGTTATTCCAGAAATGTTGAACGTACCTGAATAAGGTTATTCCAGAAATATTGAGCGTACCTGAATAAGGTTATTCCAGAAATGTTGAACGTACCTGAATAAGGTTATTCCAGAAATGTTGAGCGTACATGAATAAGGTTATTCCAGAAATGTTGAACGTACCTGAATAAGGTTACTCCAGAAATGCTTTATCTACGCTTTTATTAATTAAGATAAGTGCATTACCAGAGTATATTGCCGAATGTCCTACCATCAAATGAGAACTATTTCAGCTATCTTCATAATAACTTTACAAACATCATGTAGCATGTGGCACTGAGATAGGACAACAGATTGGTGTTCTCGTGATTCGTCAATTACAATAGCAAATGACAATTGTATAATTCGTTGCGTATTAATCAGTGATTAATTGTTAATGAGAATTTGGTCATCTATATCGTGACGAGGACAAGATCAATGTACCTTCTTGTGGACGTTCATCTGGATTTACATATTACTAATAGCTCATTGTAACAACGGAGCACAAGCAAACATGTCGCAGCACATGAATACATTACATGAAACTGAACCGACGAGGGAGAAAACAGCAGTTATCAATTTTAATGTTGTTTGACTATTTAGATGGAACTCAGTTTGCTCTCACGCTGACCACTACACCACCAAGGCGACTAAACCAATTCTACATGTTGCCCGAATGCTAATTTTGGTTCCAAATGTGTCCTTTGACTACATACATAAGCATTATGCACCTTGAAATTTATATGGGATGACGAAATAAGTCAAGTAGATCGAACTGTTTATTGCTTAGACAAAAACTAGGGCGGGATGAGACTGGTTAATTTGAAAGTTTGAATGTCTATAAACCTAATTAGCTTGAATGTTCTCTCTTTTTTGTTGACTATTCTATTAACCTTCTTTAAATAATACTTTCCCCAAGTGGTGTATTCTATTTTTTCTCCTCTTCGTAGAGTATTTAGCCAGTAGGTTAAATTTACGTATTATTTTCAGTTCACCGTACGTATTTACCACTCCGTATAAAGTGTGTATGAAGTTTCTTATTGATTGTTTGGTCTTACTGAAAGCCACAAAGTTTCCAATTGAAAGTGGCGTATTTGGAGGATGTCTCGCTCCCTGGACGTGAAAGAACTCTTGTGGATTGCAAAACATTGTACAATGCATGTAAATTGGTCATCATTTCCCTCCGACAGTCAATAGACGTTCACCGTGGTTATATATCCCTCCCTCATTTCTGTGTATTTTTAGGTATTGTAAAATATGTTCTCGTCCTAAATATACATGAAATATTTACTGCACCCAACAATCCATTAATCAAAACCATTATACGTTTTGCATTATACTAACTGCGTGTTGAGTTATATCATATCAGGAAAATGTGACTTCCAGTTACAAAGTGTACTGTCACTTCAAGAATAATAGATCTGATCGTTTTTTGTTTTTTTACAATATAATGTACATATTACATGAATGATACAGTTTATTTGTAAGTTTGACATCACATTTTCCCGAACCTTATAAACGTAGATATTATCTCAAACAACTCAAAATCCTTCCGTATGTTTATTGCAAATGGTTGGTTTATGGTGGTTAACGCCACTTTCAACAATATTTCAGTTATATCGTGGTGGTCAGTTTTATTGGTGGAGGAAACTGGAGGCCTCGATGAAAACCACTGACCTGCCGTAATTAACTGACAAAGTTTTTCACTTAATGTTGTACATCTCACCCAACATTAGAGGTGAAATGATACCACAGTGTATGTAAGTAATCAAAATATCAAAAATTCGTACATTGCTAACATCTTTTTCATGAAACTCTGGACAACACTTTTTATTTACCACCTGTTAAAATGCGATTACTCAACTATCCCAATTTAAGGAAAATATGCGTTTACATTACATTTATTTTTCACCAGGATACCTCCGGTTTATCAGTTACTTCCTGTTTTCGTTTCTGCACTGTGATTTCTTCTTGACATTAACATATTATGCATGTTTTAAATATCAAACTGATATATATATACAAGTGATATTACTGTAACGAGAAGAGTACTGTATGGACGTTAGTGTGATTGTCGGTATAAATACCTCGTATAATAACAATATACAGTATAGTCAGCCCGTCTACCACGTTCATTATTATATTTAGCGTGTTAATTTCAACTGTTGTCTCATTAATAGTAAACATAACGCTTGTTGGTGATTGGTGTAAATAGGCTCCATCGTTTTACGATGTTATAACGTGGAGTGGCAGATAAAGTTCACAAGAAGAAAGTGGTTCTTGAAAAGGAATATTTGTTTGGTAGCCATGTTTTTAAGGGACAATTTGTATTCCAATAGGTTCTTATTGTACTCTCCTTCTTACCTGTTTCTTTCTATATGCGTATGAACCGGACATGATACAGCAATATTCTTAGCAATATTACAGCTATATCGTGCGGGAACAAATTGTATTATTAGTTTAGACACCTACAAGATCCTTAGAAATAAAACTGTAATTGAGGTTAGTATAATGATCTATCGTTCCAAGATATATGATATTTACCGAAGCCGAAGTAAATATCATACATCTTCGAACGATCGATCATACGAAAGCCCAGAAGGATCATTCGAGATTCAAGATTCGAAATTCGAGATTCAATATCTGAAATTCGAAATTCGAGATTCGAAATTTAATATCTAAAACAACCAATCAAGAGAAAGCTTTTAAATTAAG
>MJUT01006224.1:13555-28003 GCA_002080005.1 Gigantidas platifrons | reverse complement strand
CGTGGTTTCAGAAAAAAAGATGAAAATGTGAAATTCCCATAGGGTCCAATGTTAAACTAAGTCGAGTCATGGCGGCCATCTTGGATATGCGATCGGCACAAAAATAACAAATTTAGTAGAGGACCATCCAGTCATCATTTCTATAATGTTACAATTCCATCGGCTGAGTAGTTTCTGACAAGAAGATTTTCAAAATTTCAACCAATCAGAACACATTATTGGCCCTGGCGGCCAGGTTGGAAGTCCGATCTGCACCAAAATAACAAAGGACAAGGTAGGATAAGCTATTGCCTGCGGCCCCCTATTTCATTAAAAATCCTACTTAACATTTCAAGCTTAATTTCTGCTCAGTTTTGTAATGAAATGTGTGCTTATGAATAAAACCATTCAAATTTCTACTTACGCTTTATTTCAATACCAATATTAACGTCTGAATGTGTGATCAGTTCAAGAATTACGCCAAAAATACGTATTTGTTGGCAGTTCAAATGCATTTCAAAGTATGAGCGAACCTACGACCCATGTTAATATTCAAGACAGATACCATCCATAACTAAGTCTTTCTATATGTAAAAGCTTGATGTGGGTCGCAGGTTCGCTCATACTTAAAAATTAAAAAAACGGCGAAAGAAATATGTTTGTTTTGCTTGGTTACACTAACAAAAAATCAGTATGGGGAGCGGACTTGACTGTATTTCCGGTATGCATGGAAACGTAGCAGACGGAAAGAAACCTTATCAGCCCTGAAGTGTGAAGACTATTTGGTAAGAATTTATAGAAATTATTTCTTTCAATGTTTGATGGTGTATTTTATTCACCGGAACATATTTTCCAGGTGAATAATAAATCATAAGAGGTTCTGCACAGAGCCGCGCCGGACAATGCATTCGTCCTTCCACTTCCAAGTGTTGTGGTTTATATCATTAACGTCAGTTTTGGTTCAGATTTTGAATGTTTATTCAAATCTAAAGTAAGATTATTATGTTTACAATGTTTTTTGTTCAATAACCTGACATTTCTACGAAGCTATAAACAGACGAGAAAAGTTTTGAATTCACTTATGTTTGAATTATCGGATTAAGGACGAATATAAGATAAAACAATAAAAAATAATCGTAGTATTCTTCCAAATAAGTTAATTTTCCATTCAATGACTAGTTTTAGACAGACGACACTAGCGAATGCAATGTAGATTAATATATATATTTTACACATTTTCTACACCAGTTGTCAGAGCCCAATCGGATCGACAGTTTTCCACAGAGTGAAAGGTTCGCAGTTCGTATCTCACACAGGTTTTGTCTTTTTTTTTAAATAAGTATATGATATGGAAGACGATTATAACGTCTGTGAAGATGATTTTATAATAATATAGAACACTGAAAAAATTACGATGTTTACAATGTTTTTGTACAATACCAGGATGATGAAGTCGTTAACAGACCAGACAAGTTTTGAATTATCGGATTAAGGGATAAAAATAACTTCATGATAGATGAATAAATGAGAAAACAATCATAATAATAAAAAAAATCGTAGTTTTCTCCCAAATAAGTTAATTTTCCCTTCAATGGCATTGTCTATTCTTAGACGACACTCGCTAATACCAAGGACGTCCTTGCTAATACAATGTAGATTTATATTAATAATTTACACTTAGTGGTTGAACATTTGTCATAGCCCAGTCGGTTTGACAGTTGACGTCAGTGTGAAAGGGTCGGAGTTCGAATCTCACAAAAAGGTTTTTTTAACAAGTATTTTTTGAAAGACGTCTTTTATGAAAGACGATTATAACGTCTGTGAAGATAATATTATATAGAACAGTGAAAAAAAATGCGATGATTACAATCCTTTTTGTACATTACCAGTCCGGTGAAGTTATTAGCAGACAAGACAAGTTTTAAATTATCGGATTTAGGGATAAAATAACTTCTCCCAGTAGTGCTTAATCTTATTAAACAGCTGACATTCACAAGTGGCAGTAAAAATTTATATTGATATGGTCAACCGATCATCTATGAGGTTGAAATAGCTCATTGGGACAGTTAAAGTCAGGATCGAAAAGTTCGGAGTTCGAGTCGTAACTGTCGCCTCCATTTATTTGTATATGTATATGATAGACAAATCTAACTTCTTTGGAGATGAAATTATAGAGAACAGTATATATCTGGGTTTCCCTACCTATTGTATTATTACGAATATAAGTACAAACGACACTCGTTAGTGACAGTATGAATTTAACCGTGGTTACCCTTGATTTCAAAGTATAGATTTATATACATGTACATCAAATTCTGCTGTGAAATTCTTTACTAGATATTGTACATGCAATGTTTTCCTTTCAGACACAAAAAAGTTACAAAGGTATAAAAGAAATGGGTCCGGACGCATTGAAGAGACTTATGGATGATGTCTAAACATGTTAAGCATATAGGTCATGGGCTGAGATAGCCTACCGTGCACACCCCCCCAAAAAAAAACCTTCGAACCCCACTAATTTTTTTTGTCCTTTGATATGTCCTTTTGAAAAAAATACATGTTAACATTGAATATTTTGGGATGAACTTACATTTTTGAGCCCTTTTAACATCCTTTCGACAATTTTGCCGGATTTTCAGATTTTTTCATTCTTCACTGTTGCTGAGGTCTTGTAGCTTATGAACAACTATTAGAATATAAAAACTGATTATATTATCGTTCAAATGAATACAAGTTATTAATATTTAATGTAGTTCAGTAATCGTAGGAGGCAAAAAATATATCCATACCCCTGATAAAATTGCGTAAAAACGAGATTTTTCGCCTTTTGTTTTCAGTAGACAAAATATTACGCAACTTTGATATTATGATTTTTGCCGATTTTAGCTCTATTCAGCCCAAAGCGCGTAATATATTTTTCATATGGACAACCAAATTATACATCTGTCGTGTGTAGTTATGTTATGGAGACATTTTAAAGTAAAATTTGTTCTTGTACCACCCTGTATAGGGCTTCTAGCGGAAAAATATTACCCCTTACCCTGCCGAAAATCGCATAATATTTTCTCATCAGTATTAGTCTGTGGGCTAGCATAACTCCCCGTACAGCTCCCACCTTCCATGTTAACATATTGTTTTAAGTCCTCCTATATATTCTCTTGAAGAAAAAATATGTTAACATTGAAAATTTTGGGACGAACTTGCCATTTACACCCTGTCGCAGCTTTTTGAGGATTTTGATTTTTTTTTCAATTTTTGTCTTTGTGAGCATTAAATGTATACTACACAGTCTTGAAAGTATATCAATATTGTATCAAATGAAAGCTTATAGTATTACCTTTCAATTGAATACATGATATATACACTTTGTGGCTATCAAATTTTGTCAGACGTGAAAAACCTACCCCTCCCCCTTCCCGAAATGACAAAAAAGACATTTTTTCCCTTAAAAGTTTAGATAAAAAAATATTTCGTACTAAACTGCGATCCTTTTTATACTAACCAAACAAATATATCACATTTAATAAATCAAGCACTAGTAATCCTTTATGAAGTGATATTTGTGGTCAAAATACTTGAAAAATGGGATATTTTCAATCTTACCGATTTTCACAGGATTCTGCTTATATCTTAATCTTACTAATAAAATAAAGGATACCGCATCATAATGACGGTTGATTTTTGTATTTGGGTACTATAAAAATGTAAAAAGGGAATAATTATGTTCCTTCTACCTACTGATTAACAAATAAATAGCAAAATATTAGCCCTATATCTCTTAAAAAAAACACGTAAAATTTGATGAAACTCGTTTTATTTCCTTAGAAACACGGTCGGGCAGGGTGCCATTTTTATTTACCCTGTAAGATCTTTCAATTCTGTATTTAAACAAATCATATGAACATCATCTAAGAGGGTTTAAATTCTACCGAGTTGCAAGTCAAAATCTTGGGGCATTTAATTTGTCTATTCACCCTGATCATAAATGTAGTTCACTTCAGGTAGGGTGTGGGGTATGATCCCCAGGGCCTGAGGTATAAGGCATTTAATTTGCCTAGTCACCCTGATCATAAATATATATGGTTTAGGGGTGGGGATCTCAACCATTACGAGGAGCAAGTGCGGAGATTTAATTTTAGTTAGATTGATCCTTATAAAGCAAAACCGAACCACCTTTGAATTGTATGTATTTATATGTCATTAAATTGTTTACTAGGTTTTAACATCTGTGTTTCCAGTAATACATGTGATTGTTGATCCAGATACTATATATTATTGAGTTTTTTGTTTCTTGTCGGAATACTATGCAATATCATTTTGGATGATTTTCATTTCCTACCAATAACCATAGGTTCATTAAGTTTGACCCATGTCTGTCTGCAAGACTGAAATACACATCTTTTCAAAGTTTGCTTCTGGTTGCTAAGGGTAAAATTCGTTGCTAAGGATATTATTCTACCCATAATCTATCTTAACTACTTAGAATAATACTTCTTGGGGCACTTGGAATTAATTCGTGTAAAAAATACTTGGAATTCATGATCTGGAAGTCATTTTATGTAAAATGAAACATATTTTCCTTGTTGCTATGGGTTAAATCCGTTGCTATGGAAAGTACACATTAAAGATTGTTAAGAAATATTTAGAAATGATACTCTTCTTATCTGTCTAGCGAGAAAGAAGAACATTTTCAAGATCATTGATTGTTTGAGTATTGAGAATAAATTATGGACTGAAAGACACACCATTTCACTGTGCATTTCTGGTTGCTTAGGCTAAATCTGTTGCTATGGAATCTCACAAACCTTTTGTTATCTCAAATACTAAGAATAGTATTTATAGGTACACTTTAAATCAATTCTGAGCAAAACAATACTAGAAATTAGTAAACTTAAAGCTATTTAAAGTAAAATGGAACACTTTTTTGCCTTGTTGCTATGAGTAAAAATCTGTTGCTATGGGAGTTCCACACTATCTATTTGGCATTGAATCATGAGTGAAAATACCCTTCATATAACAGTATTAAGATTTTAATTCACTTTCATGATTATTGAGTTTATAGTTGTTTAAAAGAAACTTCTGGACTTAAATGCACACACTTTCAGTGTAAATTCAGGGTTATGTTGATTTTGGTTGCTAGGTAACCAAAGTAAAAGTCAGAACATATTTTTTTGTCCATTTCTTTTAGTTTTAAGGTCATCCCTAACACATATGCCAAAATGGAATTTTTTTAAGAGGGGGCCAAAAATGCCCCTTATCCTACCTTATCCTTTAGTAGAGGACCTCCCAATGAACATTTCTGCCAAATTTGGTCCAAATCAGTTCAGTGGTTTCAAAGAAGAAGAAGAAAGTATGAAAAGTTAACAGACGCGGACGACAACGACGGACGCAAAGTGATGACAAAAGCTCACATGACCCTTTGGGTCAGGTGAGCTAAAAAGCGGGGATAGTAATGGGGATTTTCAAGAAAAGGTCCAGGGTCCGAAATTACCTCCCTTTGAGGAAAAAAACGACGATATAGATTCGTATTTAAGACGTTTCGAACGGTATGCAGAAGCCCGTAAATGGCATACGAATATTTGGGCTACCCATTTAAGTGCTCTGTTAAAGGGGAATGCATTGGATGTTTATACTTTACTCCCAACAGAAAGTGCATTGAACTATGACATGTTAAAGGAGTGTTTGCTGAAACGTTTTGATAAAACGGAAGATGGTTTTAAACAGCGCTTTAGATCATGTAGGCCTGAATCAGGAGAAACATTTCAACAGTTTGCTGTGAGATTAGCAAGTTTTTTTGATAGGTGGGTTGACATGTCGGGTATTACACGGAATTTTAATGGTATATAGTTGATTTAATGTTAAGGGATCAGTTTTTACACATTTGTAATCGGGATGTAGTTTTGTTTTTGAAGGAAAGGGTTCCAAAAGATATGTTAGAAATGTCAAGGTTAGCTGATCAATATAAAGAAGCACGTAGGGCTAATGTAGTTTCTTTAACAAATCCAAATTTTAGGGGGTCTCCAAAAAAGGGCAAACCAAATGATGTTAAGGGTTTTCAAAATAAGGATAATAGAACTTCTGATGGTAGGAAGTGTTTCACGTGTGGAAAGGTGGGACATATTAGTATAAATTGTACATCACAAAGTAGATCCGGGTACAATAAGCCATATCAAAATAAATTTTCAAAGGGCAATAACTCTACTTGTGCATTTATATCTATCTGAACTCCCAGTATAGTATATAGTAAGGTACATAACCCTATTCCATTGGCACATGCTGTTATGCCTGTAGTTAAGGGAATGTTGGGTGATGGGGAAGTGTCTGTGTTAAGGGATACTGGTTGTAGTGGTGTTGTAGTTAGAAATAGTTTAGTTGATAGTGAACATATTTCTGACGAATATCAGGATTGTGTGATGGCTGACGGGTCTAAAAGTAAGAGTGTCTGTAGCAAGTGTGGCTATTGATACTCCTTATTATAGTGGCACAGTAAAGGCTTGGTGTATGGATAACCCTGTATATGATGTTATAGTGGGGAACATTGATGGATCTAGAGAGCCCAATAACCCAGACCCTAATTACATGATTAATGTTGTAACTAGGCAACAAGCTAGACAGTTAAGTAAACCGTATCCAAAATTAAGTGTGCCAAAAAGTATCGCCGATATTAATGTCGATGATATTAAAAGGGAGCAACAGTCAGATATTACTTTAATTAAAATACGGGAGAAAGTGAGTGCAGGGACAGTGTATGAAAAGGCTGATAGAGGTACAGTCAAGTTTTTCGAAAAGAAGAGTTTAATATTTAGAGAGTTCCAATCCCCGAAGATAGAAATGGGTAACATTTTTCGGCAGTTAGTTGTTCCGAAAAAATATAGGAGGGATGTTATGAGAGTTGCTCATGAGTCATTAATGGCAGGACATTTAGCAACTAAACGTACGGTCAGTAGAGTTATGACAGAATTCTTTTGGTCGGGAATTACGTCAGACATAAAAAGGTTTTGTAGGTCTTGTGATATATGCCAGAGGACTGTGCCGAAGGGTAGGCATATCCGGGCTCCGTTAGGCAAGATGCCTACAGTTGACATTCCTTTCCGCAGGATAGCGGTAGACATAGTGGGTACCAAGGAAAAGTGAAGAAAAGTATGTTCTACGGCAAAGTTGGAGACTGAAGTAAATAGTATGAACCTCAATCAGACAGTAGAAGGTCCAGCTTTGCCAGCGCCAAGTGAAATGACACAAAAAAGCATAAAACTTCACACCGATGCACTAAAGACATATCAGAATAGGAAAGGCAGGGGCGGATCCAGGATTTCAAGTTAGGGGGCGTACTTAAAAAAAATCGCGCCGAGCGGAGGGAGGCGCGAAAATGTTTGGCCTATTTCGTGTGAAAAATCACGATTTTACGCAAAAAAAATCATATTTTTTCCAATTTTAGGATGGGGCGCGCACATGGTGCGCCACTCCACCCCCCCCCCCCTGGATCCGTACCTGAAAGGGATAGTCTTTTTACATGTTCTCTGTACTTTCCAAGAAAGTAATATGTCAGTCTTGGATATACCATACATTTTCGTTCTTCATTATTAAAAAAACACAGGTACTTTTATAAAACAAAATAATGAATGCATGTTGCATCCCTTTCTAGCCAACTATATTCACCCTTTCAAAATTTGGAAATACGGGATACAGATTCACTACTTTAAGGATATTTGTTGATTCCTCTTTATCGGTTTTTGAAGTCTATATGTAGCTGCGGATTGCCATTTCTTAGCATTATATTTAGACCAATAAAAAAGTGCATAGTTAACAAGAACTCTTATTTTAAGATATGTATTACTGTCGGTCCGTCTATATAGGGTACATGGTTTCAAAGAAAAAAATTGAAGGCGTTTTTAAACGGATTTTGATGATTTTTTAACCAGAAGGCGTGGCAATTTCTAAACATAATCTTGTTTCGGCTAGTTTTCATTTTCTGGTGATTTACACTTTAATTTGTTTTAAAATCCAATTTACAATGTATTTTCTAATAAAAGTGGAATCCTAAAATAACATCACATTATTTAAACCACAGAAACACAAAAAGTGGAGTTGGTTGCCAGTTATCTTATACCTTAACATTCCTGTTATTTATATTTGAAGACCTATATATTTCATGGAATAGGTATCAAGCGGAAAAGGGGATTAAATAACTTAAGATTACAAATTACATGTGTGATCAAACACACCCTGTACATTTTTAGAATAGTACCCCTTCCTATTAATAAAGGCGTATTCGTAGTCTTAAGTGTGGTGCCTGTATTTCTATCATGTGTGCAGTCAATTGCCCCTACAACGCCAGGAAAATGGACAATGTCATAAAACCCTGTTTTAAGTCTGTTCCTCTGAAAATCTGTAGAGGGTCATGTGATATATTGTCCAGATATATGTGATATATTGTCCAGATATATCACACAGAGCATTAGAGACATCTCTTACTGCCCTCGGGACACTTGAAATATGATATCCCATTGTATAACCGATTACTCTCATCGGACTCCCTGCTGCAAGGTAATATCTTAGGGCAAGCTTTAATTGTATGTCTACTGGTATGCATGAGACCCAATAGTTGGTCTGCACAATTGTGGCTCTTTAGATTAATTTGATTTGATTTTTGGTGTTTAACGCCATTTTCAACAATATTTCAGCTATATCATGGCGACTAGTTTTAGTGGTAGAAGAAGGCGGAATACCCGGAGAGAACCACCGACCACGAGCAAGTAACTGGTAAACTTTATTACTTGCGGCTGCGAGTCAAGTGCATCCTTTTTTGTAATTTACAAAGCCGGGCACGAACTCGCGCTGTATTGGTGATAGGCTTGTATAAGTTGTTATTCCAACTACCTAGCTCACGAGCTACCCGGAACATGTGTCTCTATAATCTAAATATATCCCGGAATTCTCTATCATCGAAATCCAACTCAATATGCCAATACACTCTTTCATTTTGCTGTCGTCTTGCCATATTTAACCAATGGTTAAATATTTATCCGGCCAAATTTAAGGAGTTAACTTTATCCACCGGATAAGGCATTTTATCCAGTGGATAAAATTTGAGCAACAAAAATTAACCGGTGGTTAAATTTATCCATTGGATAACAAGATTTAACCAGTGGATAACACTAACCAACGTTTTGAGCAACCCAGTCCTGGTGTGTTATTGTTCAACTGCCCCGTCCCCTACAATAACTTTGTTTTCTAGTGTTTTGTTGTTCAACTGCCCCCGTCACCTACAATAACTTTATTTTCTAGTGTTTTGTTGTTCAACTGCCCCCGTCCCCTACAATAACTTTGTTTTCTGGTGTTGTATTATTCTACTGCCCCCGCCCCCTACAAAAACTTTGTTTTCTGGTATGTTATTGTTCAACTTCCCCCGTCCCCTACAATAACTTAGTTTTCTGGTGTTGTATTATTCAACTTCCTCCGTCCCCTACGATAACTTTGTTTTCTGGTGTTTTGTTGTTCAACTGCCCCGTCCTCTACAATAACTTTGTTTTCTGGTGTTGTATTGTTCAACTGCCCCCGTCCCCTGCAATAACTTTGTTTTCTAGTGTTTTGTTGTTCAACTGCTCCCGTCCTCTACAATAACTTTATTTTGTAGTGTTTTATTACCATGTCTTTATTTGTGTCGATTGAAAGGTTTAAGGAATTTTCCATGTGTAGGTGATCAACATTTTAATTATAGAAACATTAGATACGATAGTGATCAATTGTCGGCTATATAAATACTTCTTGAGAAGTAAATGTACTAGCTACCCACCCCCCAAAACAACCCACTTACACCCCGGTTTTTAGTGGGGTTCGTGTTGTTCGATCTTTAGTTGTATGTGTAATGTTTTGTAGATCGTTATTTTAGTGGCAGTCAGTCCGGTGTAAGCTTGACATAAACCAGTTTTAACACATGTACCGTGTTTTATGTTAGTGGCGACAGTTACATACCGTCTGTTACAGTCAGAACGGTGTAAACTTTACATAAACCAGTTTTAACACGTGCACCGTGTTTTATGTTAGTGGCGACTATTGAACACCGTCTGTTACAGTCAGCACGATGTAAGCTTTACATAAACCAGTTTTAACACGTGTAAAGTGTTTTATATTAGTGGCGACTGTTGTACACCGTCTGTTACAGTCAGCACGATGTAAGCTTTACATAAACCAGTTTTAACACGTGCAACGTGTTTTATGTTAGTGGCGACTATTGGACACCGTCTGTTACAGTCAGCACGGTGTAATCTGTACATAAACCAGGGTTAACACGTGTAATTTGCTTTATTTCAGTGGCGACCTTTGCACACCATCTGTTAAAGTCAGCACGATGTAAACTCTACATAAACCAGTGTTAATACTTGTAGTTTGCTTTATTTTAGTGGCGACCTTTGCACACCGTCTGTTACAGTAAGCACGATGTAAACTTTACATAAACCAGTGTATTCGCCTCTTAGTGGCGACTGTTGCACACCATCTGTTACAGTCAGCACGGTGTAAACTGTACATAAACCAGTGTTAATACTTGTAGTTTGCTTTATTTTAGTGTCGACCTTTGCACACCGTCTGTTACAGTAAGCACGGTGTAAATTTTACATAAACCAGTTTATTCGCCTGTAATGTGTTTTATGTTAGTGGCGACTGTTGCACACCATCTGTTACAGTCAGCACGGTGTAAACTTTACATAAACCAGTTTTAACACGTGTTATGTGTTTTATTTTAGTGGGGACTGTTTCACACCATCTGTTACAGTCAGCACGATGTAAACTTTACATAAACCAGTTTTAACACGTGTACTGTGTTTTATTTTAGTGGCGACTGTTGTACACCGTCTGTTATAGTCAGCACGATGTAAACTTTACATAAACCAGTTTTAACACGTGTACCGTGTTTTATGTTAGTGGCGACCTTTGCACACCGTCTGTTACAGTCAGCACGATGTAAACTTTACATAAACCAGTTTTAACACGTGTATTGTGTTTTATGTTAGTGGCGACTGCTGCACACCGTCTGTTAGAGTCAGCACGATGTAAGCTTTACATAAACCAGTTTTAACACGTGTAATGTGCTTTATGTTAGTGGCGACTATTGCACACCGTCTGTTACAGTAAGCACGGTGTAAACTTTACATAAACCAGTTTATTCGCCTGTAATGTGTTTTATGTTAGTGGCGACTGATGCACACACCGTCTGTTACAATCAGCACTGTGTAAACTTTACATCAAACAGTTTTAACACGTGTAATGTGTAAACATTACACAAACAAGTGTTAATACGTGTAATGTATTTTATTGTAGTGGCGACTGTTGCACACCGTATGTTACAATATTTGACAACAGATAATTCTGTTTTCCCGTACAGTAATGCACATGATATGCGCGTGACCCAAGATTTGAACTCTTTCGGGGAGATTATCGCTCATGCGCACTGTTCAGTTGATGAAAAAAAGTGTCGGATGCAAGTAAAAATATATTCCGTGTGAACCACATAAGAATAATTGCACCCAAAAAAACAAATGGTTCACACGACAAGAAACAGACATATTCCTCAATAATCATTGTCAGGAATGTGTGCGTGCTTACCTCAGTATGATTGGCAATCATCGAAGAAAAAACAACCGAAAGTTAATCAGTCTCCACAACAATGGCGAGGACGATAAAAATACACACGGATTTGCAGATTTCTAATTGTTGGGAACATATTTCGATTTGAAAAATGCATGAATAGCTTAGTAAAGGTACCGCCGTATTCCAAGTTGAATTTTTCAGGGGAAAATTTTCTTCACCCAAAACTGGTGTAATATTATTTTAATATTGTTGAACGGTTTATCGTAACATAATTTAAATGTCCAAACTATAAAAGTCGGTTAATGTCAACAATAGATACGAAACTAATAGAAATACCTATATCTATATTTAGTCTGAAAATTCCCCTAGACAATAAAATAGAAACCGTAACAAAACCAGACAGGAAGTTGGGAATGCATGATTGTGGTATAGGTAAAAAAAAATACTAGGTAAGTGTTTCTAAGTTAAAAATACAAACAAAATGTAAGAATATTATGTAGATAATCAAAGTAGAATATTTTAATACGGATCAGTAACATTTAATGTTTTGTACATATGGTCAATTATTTTAAATGACAACACTGAGGCTCTAAATAGATATGTTATCATGGTATATCAGCTCAACTTGAACGTCGTCATATATAATGTATATATATTTTTTTATTTTTGTAATATTTTGCTGGGATTTTATGGGGGTTGTTTTCATACAATATAAAACTCTTTTAACATTATGTCAAGGAATATGATAATTTACAATTAATCGTGGGTTTTAATATATCCCCCATCCCTCCTTCCTTATTAAAAGCTTTATGTGAAATGTCAGGAACATAAACAATGTAAATGAGATGAAATATGATACAATTTCCTCCATTTGTCCAACTCAAATATGAAAACAGTTGTTCTTATATTTTTCTTCGCATATGATATGTTCAGGGCAGAGTCATGATATACATATGATGTGTGATCTAACGCCAAGTATTATATATACCATGGATCTTGCGCATTAACTTATTTAAACCAACGAATCCGAAGAATGAGTTGGTCTAAATAAGTTCATGAGTAAGATCCATGGTATATTGCTTTGTAACAGAAATTACACGATTGACAAAAGGGTGCTCTCTTCGACGTCCACATTAACCATGGAATAACATGTAAATCTTTATATTAGACCATGTCTTAAGCTACTCCCACTTCCATAGAAACTTAACTATTATTCTCATGTGATTTCAACATCATGGAATAACATCAAGATCTTCATGTTAGACCATGGTTTGTAAAAGTTCACTATTTTTAAGTTGATTACTGCATAAAACATCAAAGAAAAAATGCGTATTTATGTTACAATTTATCATTTTTCAACTAAATCATGGGGACAGCATGTTACATTCCTTGAAATGATAATGATGTCCGCTTTGTACCTGTCCAACATGAGAAGCTGGATTGACATATTAATAGCACTCTGTAACAACTGTCCACGGGTAGACATGGTGATTAACATGGACATATCATCTTGATTCATAGCCAATTAATCTCTTTTTTTCTCCTTGGATGGAGAGAAGCAACAAATATCAAATTATATAACCATGACAATAATGTCAGCAGTGATCTCAAATAAATAAATATATCTTCGATAGCTTTGAATTTGAATTAATCTCTTGCTAAATTGTAGATAAAAATAAATATATATTTGTAGATGTGATATACGTTAATAAAGCTACACAATGGCGGCTAAACCAAGATGTCTTAGATACGAAGACGAAGATGACAAAAGAGTGCATAAAACGAAGAAAGTGTTGTTTGTTGACAGTCATGGTGTCAAGAACTTTCCTTATCGTGGAAGACGAAAACATTTTTCTTGTATCAAACAAATACTTGGCAAAAGGACAGAACGCCACAATGATGTATTTGGATTGACTATCTTTCAATTTGAAAGAGAGTACAAAGCTTGCTTATATCGAAGGAAACAGAATGGATCACATATCTTGAACATTTTATTCCCAATCAAAACAGGCAACAGATACTTAGAATATTTGGAGAATACACAATCTCAACAGACAGGTAAATACAATTTTAATATTTAAAATCTACAATCAGCAAAACATTAATAAAGCTACATAGGACTTGTTTATTGTTATGATAGATTTGAAAACAATCAATGTTGGTACTTATTTGAAAAAGTCTGAAGATACCAAAGAGGTAATCATATGGTACACTTCACAGAATGACAGACAATAGAAAGGCCAAAAGAAAACGGACAGATGTACAAATCATTCCTCAAAGGGGTCAATCATGTGCTCAGGAATGGTAGACAGTTCCTAATCCACTATTGATAGACATCAGTATAGCTAAACAAATACAGAAAAATAATGAAACATGAAGCCACTACAAAACAAATAAGAGTATAGAAGAACACAATCTGAATAAAATCACAGATTTCAATTGTTCCCCTTACTGATATACCATGACGTGTTGGAGCTCTGATCCCAAGACATATCAATAAAGGGGAGTAAGTGCGAAAATTATCACAGATCTTACTTGTTCCCCTTAGTGATATACCATGACGTGTGGAAGCTCTCAAACCGAGACATATCAATAAAGGGGAGTAAGTGAGGAAATTATCACATATCTCACTTCTTCCCTTTACTGATATACCATGACGTGTGGGAGCTCTGATCCCGAGACATATCAATAAAGGGGAGTAAGTGAGAAAATTATCACAGATCTCACTTGTTGCCCCTACTGATATACCATGACGTATGGGAGCTCTGATCCCGAGACATATCAATAAAGGGGAGTAAGTGAGAAAATTATCACAGATCTCACTTGTTCCCCTTACTGATATACCATGACGTGTGGGAGCTCTGATCCCGAGACATATCAATA
>MJUT01006213.1:14006-26315 GCA_002080005.1 Gigantidas platifrons | reverse complement strand
ATTTGTTTGCGAGGTACAAAATAAGTATAGCTCTTTTCTAATAAATGAGAGGTGTAAATAAACAAAGAGAGGTCCATATATTTGAAGAGTGTGTAATTGTTTTCGTTTCTGTAAATTCGGCGTTCCATCAAAAACACAGGATCTGTGATATACTTCATATGCATGGCCTGCTCTAATATTGACACATAAACGAACAAATAGAATTCATATATCTTGAAGAAACTGGGGCTTAGTTATAAAGTTATAAATAAACGTTAGAGAAAACTGAAGGGACAATCGCGAATGGACAATTCAGAGACATTGGGTACACATGACAAATAACCAAGACAAACAAACAAAACAAAAACAATACAGAAGACTAAAAAGATGAATGAAATGGAACCCACAAAAAAACGGGAAAGAACCCATGCGCTCGCTAAAGGTAAGTAGCTCCTGCTTCGGGTAAGCCACCCGCCATGTTACTCATAAAATCAAGACGTGTTGGACACCTTTACACGCAAACAAATACTAACAAGACATGCGCCTTTCTACAAATAACTGGAGGTAAAGACGAACCGAACATAGTTTATATGCGGAAGTCGTAGTGAACATCAACATACAGAACCAAGAACGTGAAAACATGCTATAGGACAAAATTATCAATACGAATCCCACTACTTAAGAAGAGTTTGAAGGTACCAAAGGGGTAATAAGAATCCATATATCGAAGAAGAACAGACAACACAATGGTCAAAAGAAAAAGTACAAAAGGACAAGATCTACAAAACATACATATAAAACTAAAGATCGAGTAACACGAATCCCACTAAAAACCGGGAGTAAACGCAGCTGCTCCGGAAGGGTAGGCAGTTCATGTTCCACTAGTGTCACCCGTCGTGTTAATCTAGTTACATACCTGGTAATAAGTCGTGCATGTAAAACCAGAGGCGAACTCAAGAGATAAACCCCTGTGCCCGGTTGTTCAACTTGTAGCTACATTTTAACCGATGGTTAAAAATGATAACATATGGTTAAAATTTAACCAAAGTCCGCAATGCGTTTTTCAACTTATGGTTAAATTTAACTACTGGTTAAAGCATGGTTAAACTGATTAATATTTAACCACGGTATAGGGGCTTTGTTAAAATATTTAACCATTGGTTATCAAAAATCAATATCGACGAAAACTCTCAGTCAATCAGGGAATACGCTTTTCGTACAATTATGTTGGAAAAACAAAATTATAAAACTTCAAAAATAGCATGAGGTACATCTATGACATCATGGACATTCCTCATCAATTGGAGAAATTGGATAATTTACATATGAGACACCAACCATTCATTTCATACTGAAAAGGGGGTTATATTTTTTCTTAATTGTTATTCATGACACACTTTTTGCATGTTAATTGAAATAAAACGAAATTCACTCATTAAAATCAGAGAGAGAAACAGACTTTTGACATACATGTGTATGCATGGACCCAATTTTAATGAGATATTGGAAACTAAAGAAAGTATTCTTAGGCTAACTTACATAATGAAAATTAACAGTTCTTGAAATTGTAAGACAATAAGAAGATTTAATTAAAAGTAGTTTAATGAGTTATAAGAAGTTATCGTCACTTAAATAACACACATTTAGTTTATTATGATGCATTAAACACGTCTTATTAACATTGCTTTTAATGTTATTAAGCAACTAAGACGAGGTCCATAGACGCTTCCGTACAACTTGTACAACATACTCTTAATATAGAACAAATAACCTTAGACAATGACATATAAGTTATATTCCTCAAGTAAGATTTCACATTTTTTTTATTCTTTATTGCTTTATTAAGAAAATAAAAAATAATAAAAAAAACATTCTCTGCGTTATAATGTCTTTTTTTTTTCATTCAAAAACAACTTACCTCTGGAGAAGAGTGCTTTAAATCCAGTTCTCTGTTCAGACCCGTCAGTTTTAAATTCGATTCTTAATGTATTATCATCTGAAGTAATAGGAACAGGAAGAAGTGACCCACAGAAAATACCATGTACTGTTGCTTCAGCACCTTCTCCACTGCTAACACGGACTGAGTCGTGCTGCAAGATATGTATGAGCAAATAATGTAAACAAAAGTAGGAAATAATACTACTTTAACTCACAGAATAATAATGCATCGCTGTCTGAATTGACTCGTCGTCTTACATATAAAACATGTTTTGTGAGTAATCATGCTGTGGAGCTGTCTTCAAATATTAAATTTGCAAAATACTATTAAAATCCCATCAGAACTTTCTTAACAACTGTTAGATATTACTTGAAGGAAGCTGTTGATGCATGTGGCATTTACATGGTCGTGACAAAAACATACATGCACATATATACAAATGTACATGTTCTTAATTACCATTATTCTAAATATTTTAGTTTTGAAATTAACTATTCAATTCTGTAGTTTTCATGAAAAAGGACTAACTCAGAATGTAATCACACATCACACATATCAATGCGAATTTCATGAGGATCTTGTGTATATGCAGTCCAATTTACGAAAATGGAAAATAAGGTTAATAAATTGGTCACTTGTATACATAAACCTGAATCTGAAGTTGATTTTATATTGTTTATGAATCTAAATTTTCACTTACGTTATTTCCTTCCAAGTCAAAATGTGTGAAGCTTAAAGTTATACGATATTGGTCAGGTGCTACAATATGCCATACACAATTCGCATTTGGGGGATAGAGATCAGGAAATGATGGACTCTGTATTGTTCCGTATGACAGATCAATATAACCACCACAGTGATCTGTAAAAATAATAATAATCCTAAACGTGTAGGGTCAACATTATTGCAAGACATATTTGACATAATATGGAATTAGATAAATAACGTTAAACCTCCTTTGGTTTTTAAATTAGTTTGGCTTGCGAATCTTTTGACTTTGAGCGTACCTGGTAAAGGTTATTAAAAAAACGCGTTATGAGGACTAAATTAGATATCTACTTTTTTATAGTCAAAATCCGTGGTATGTAATAAGGTGTATCAAATGTGTGTGTGTGTGTGTTTTTTTAATAATTTTTTTAACAGATTTCGATTACTGTACCCTTACTTTGCTATTTTACTATTATCATATAAAGCAATGTCTCCCTGAATAAACAAACAAAGGATTAACTGTATCTTTGTTATATTACAAGTGTTGCCTGAGGGCAAGTGTTGACACAGAAATGTGCTGTCCAAAAGGCAAGTGTGGATGTCAATATTTCATATTATTTAACTTAAAAAAAAATAAAAAAATAAAAAATCATGGACACAGGGGTCCTGGATTTTTTTTTTTTTAAAAACAACTAATCCTTGAATATTATTTTTGCTTAAAGTCCGGTCCTGCGTCACCCCCCAGGGATATAAAATTGTATCATTAATAATAAATTAATAAATAATAAATTCAGATTTTCTATTTAAAATAAATCTCATTTACAAAACCGCTGATATTTGTGTTTAATTTTTAACGACTAAAGTTTATTTGGTCGCAACAAATTTTTATCTTACTCTTTAAACTGTCGAAACATAACAATTATTTAACTGTAAAATTCACAAGTAAAATTCTCCCTCCCCATTTTCCCCCTTTTTTCTTGTTTAAATCAATGATCAACAATATTCCAGAATCAAACTAATGAATAAATATAACATAGATTTCTTTTACATGCATTTTGCATTGCAAAGATTCTATATTTATAAACTATTGACCTGAGTAACCTTGCTAAACCATGCGGAGTCAGTGTGTTTTAAATCGGTCATCCAATCAGGACGCTCATTATTGTCCAGGATAATAATACATCGCTTAAATTACCTGTCGGTTTTTCTCCACTCGTAAATTTACAGAGAAATCGGAGATATTTCGTCATAAAACTTCACACATGTTTTGTCTATCATATTTCTTGAAGACAAACATAATATTTTATTGCATTTATCAATATTTTATGAGTATCAACAGTTTTTTCAACACCGTATCTGTTCACGTGACTACACCTGCTACTCACAGTGACCCGTGACCCACATTAGCCCCTGTGAGCAGTCTTTTGTAAACATGGTATATAATAAAACCATTTACACACATTTTCTGTTGTTCAATTTTTCTTTGATTTCATTTGGGGTCCTAATGGCAACTCCCAGTTAGCTGGTCTTCTCAGTTATCTCAGTCCATACTTTTTTCTTTTCATTTGTGATTATATTTAAGTGCTTTGACTTTATGAATGGTATAATCCCCTCCCACTTCCCACTGTATTAAGACAATCTCCTCTCTACTGAAATTGCATTTCTTCAACCTCTTTTTGTCCTGTGTAAGGGGGGGATAGGGCCAGCCATATATTTTTTTCATTTATCTGCGGCTAGGATAAAACAAGGAATTGTGGGATACATTGGTCTTGGTTAAATATTAAACCTGCAGTTATTGGTCGGTTAAATGGTAACCAAATGGTTATTTAACCAAGTGGTCAAATGAAGTTGAAAAACTAATTTTTAACCCTTGGTTTACTAACCCATGGTTGACTCTTTAACCAATAGTTAAATATAACCATATTGTTAATTTAACAAGTTGAACAACCGGGCTCAGATAGTTAAAACAGATTATAATATACTATTTAATTTCATTTTTATGCTTTGCTTTTAGATAATTTTCAGTTTAGAAAAATACTGATATTCTGATATCTGCCCATATGAATTCAAGTAATGGAGGTTGTCACAAAATGATCTCCTTTAATTTGTCATACATTAGCTGTAACATGATAATTAAAATATTTAAACTAGAAAAAAATCAATTACAGAAATAAATAACATATATTCTTATATACACAATCGAAAATAAGTCAAGGAAATTTTGCAGATACTAAAGGGGTTATTAGAATCCTACATCGCAAAAAGACAGACAAAACAATTTCTAAAGACAAGCAATGAACATTGTCACAATACACATAAAACGAAAGACTGAGCAGCATGAGCCTTCGCTACAGGTCCTGTTATACTAGTGGCATCCTCGTATCACTCTTGTTAATACATTGATTAATTGATTGTTGTTTAACATCTAGTGAGCAGTATGTCTACTATATTCAAGTTCAACAATATTTAAAAACTAAACATAAATGAGGGAGGAAGGAGTCAACCAGTGAAAAAGACTTTTGACTGCTATTAGGAAAGATTAGAGAGTTGGGTAGGGATGAACATATTATCCGGTTCAATGTGGGGTAATTAGCTCTTTCATCTGGACTCGACTCAAACTTGTTGGAAACAAATAAAAAAATACGTATAGGATATGAACAAAACTTAATAAAGAAAAGAGAACGCATATATTTAACGCAAATAATATGAATTTCAAAAAACAGAATATGCAGATAAAATGATACAGGAAAAGCAATATATATTAAACATATAGGTAACACTGAATCTATTTCTCTGTTTAGTTATATGTATATTACTATAAGTATAAAACATATATAATACTGAAATAGCGTAATAAAATGAAAATGTACACAAAGCAAAAATATACAATTAGACGGCAATATTGTCTTTAAGCTGAAGCTAACATAAATATAGCATTATACGCTTTTTTATGAAAAGAAAGTTTAAACAGTGCATGATGGTCATCAATTCCACCAATATCAACAAAACGAGCAATGCCCTCTCATCTTAAATGAACTCACTATATACAAAAAGACCACGACATATGACTTTAGAAAACTAGGTCCTGGCTTAGGACAGGCACAAACATGTGACGGAGTCAAACCGGTGAATGGGATCCCAACCCATGTATCTAAAAAATATACATCTGTAAACCAGACGACAGGGAGAAGTTGTAAATTGCTTCCATTGTAAAAAAAATGCAGCATTAAATACATTTATTCAATGAATGAAACATACATTAGTACAAATGTCTAATACAAACAGAAATCATTCCACACAGAGCATCAAAGGTCCTTTGGTTTACTTACCCCATAGACGTTTACCTTATATGGCCTTCCAATTATCAGCGTACCTGAAAACAATTATTCCAAAAACGCGTTGTGCGCACTAAATTTGGTATATACGTTTTAATTTATATCAACCTAATACTTATTGTTATACATCGATCATAAATAGCTCATGGCAACACTTTAAAAAAGCAATATCTAAAATAAACTTTAAAAAAAATAGTGTGATTCTAAACCTACCTGTATAGGCCGGGTTAGAAACAACAGCGAATATAATGAATCTGTAGATTATCATTTCATATTTTGTGTCAGTATCAACTCTCAGAAAAATATCATATACTACTACTGACTGTAACTATATAATCATATATTTAAATATCATTCGATTTCTAAACGTCAGTCTCTCAGGCGTAATGAAACTGTCTTTAATAATTAATATTTTAAATATTAAATAATCAACCGCAATCATACACCAAAGGCATTAATACTGCGTTTTCTACAAAAACAATAATATGGATAGTCTGAGCTTTTTATATAAAGAGTAAATTAGAAAACTATTTTTTTTTTACCAAAATGCAGAAAAAAGTAAATTTAGAAAAGTGCATTAAATTCTCCCTTTTGTCTCCCCTGTAATGGCTGCGCCCATGAATTTTTGAGAGCTCACTGTAAAAGACACTTTTCACCGTAAACGAGATGTAATTTTAGACTAATTTGAGCTTATCTAATGTTTTGTGGTCATTGACGATAGTACAAACTGTGGGGGAATACTGAATAATGTAATACTTATTAAATAAGTGGCGTACCATATTATTATACTGGAAACTCTGTCAGGCTATCATGGCAGTAACAGCGGAGTCAATTTTAGAACTGAAAAACTTAATGCTAGGATTAGATACCAAGGTAAACTCTTTCTCAACCAAGTTAGATACAATTGAAAACAAGTTCACAAATATGATTAAAGAGGTACAAGTAAACGTTGATCAGGTTAAAAGGGATGTGTCGGTTTCAAAAAGAGAAATTAAAGAACTGAGAGCAGAACACAATGAACTAGAGAAAGGCGTTGAGCATATAGAATTAGAGCTAAATAGAGTAGAGTTTAAAACTATGGATCTCATGAAAAAAAGTATGGATGATAAGCTGAAACAATTGCGCGTGCAGCAAGCTATGCTTGAAAAACATGAGAGAAAGTATAATGTTCTCGTCTATGGGTTACCGGAAGAAAGCGGCGAAAATATATGGACAGTAATAAGCAACCTTTTTGTAAAAGAATTGGATATAGATAAGGGAAGAGCAGATCGTATTTCCGTTGAAGATGAACATAGGATGCCGACACGCCAATTTCAAAGCAGACCGAAAAGTCCCAACCCAATCATAATCCGCTTTATACATTATGCAGATAAGCAGTTGGTAATGGTGACATTACCAACTGCTTATCTGCATAATGGTTAGGTAATAAACTAGCAGGAAAGATAATACGGATGTAGATGATTTGCCTCCGTGCATGAAAGAAGTCAGGAATGAGCTAGCTAGCATCGCATATAAGCTCAGATATGAGGAGAAATTAAAAACACGCATTAGAGTCGTTGGAATTGATCTCATTCTCGAGACTCGAATAAATGTCAAAGATAAATGGCAATTAAGAAAAAAATTTGAACCCGTCTGAGTAGTTTCAATTTAGACATTTTCCACAAACCAGTGTACATACATTTTTGTATTTGCGATATAACTAAATTATTTAGTGATTAGTGTTGATTTTGCAAATATTTCCCATTTATGATATTTGGTATAAAAAACCTAGATTCTACATTTGATGAGTATACTTAGTATTAGTCGACATGATGGTTAAATATAATAATTAACTGATTAAGTTTTCTATGTAATAATTGTTTAATTTACTCTCTCCTACTATTGCAGATATAAATTTATGAGAAGAAGTAAGTAAACATGGATTAATTGCTTGTTGTGCTCTGTTTTTGTAGCCAAATTTAATAATTTTTATTTGTTTTGCGTGCTGCAATGACTGATTTTTTTCTGTCTTTAGTTATTATTTACAGTTTCTCCTGATTCGATCTCTTAAAAAGTTTATATTCCGATATCAAGATCTTGTCGAAATATATTCTGTCTCTGCATATACAATAGTAAAAGATACATTTTCATATAGTGAAAATGTATAAAGATAAGGATTTGGTATACGTGGAGTACAATGTCAAAAATATGTTTTGTTAATGTGTGACGTAAAAATGTTTTTGACATTTACGGTCGTAATTAAAATACTTCAAAGGACTCATAGTTGATGGTGATGGTTCATGAGATATATTAGATACTGAGTTTGGTACTGTTTTAATGCTATTTTGCCTGTTTTTTCCAGTGTTGTTGTAAATGCTGTTTTAGTGACAACGGGAACCTTTGAACCGCAATGGAAGCGAGAGGTTGGCGCCGTAAAATTTGATTCAATCCACCATTTCTTTAGAAATGCCTGTACCAAGTCAGGACCATTGCGGTTTTCCAGTTTCCCGGTTGTTGACTGATTTTGTCTGTTTATTGATTGATGAGTTTTTAATATCCCTTTGGAAGATTGCTCTGTGTTCGGTAATTTTGTTATTACCCTTATTTACCTATTTTTCGTTTTATTATTTTAGTATTGTTGTCTTGGAAAATTTGACACATATGTATTTATTTTCTTTTCGCTTGCTATTACATGTAATTGTTCTTTTTTAGTTTTCATGTTGTCCCTGTGTAAACTTTGCCAGTGTCCTGACAAATTTATGAACCTGCTTGTTTAATTAACAAATAAGTATTCACTGATTAAAACAACTTCGAGGGGCATGTACATGTAATATAAGTAATACCGGTAATTATGGTAATAACAATTGACAGTCATTTGACTTTCAATAAATCAATGTATTATGCCACAGTTTATGGTGAAATGTTGGACTAGTTAATATCCACTACACAACTGAAAGTTTACCCGTTGCTGAATTATCTTGTGAACTTAATGCTTTAAAATACACTTATAATCAAAAATATAAAAGGAAATCTCTTAACGATTACACAGGGACCCATTTTTTTATGATTATGTTGCGTTCTTTAGTTTGTTGGCTAACTCTTTGTTTATATTGTGTATGAATATTTTGTCAATATACTTATTAACCATGCAGGTATCATATATACGATGCCAGGTAAATTATAAACTAGAAGTTACACATACTATAGGCATGATAGACTGGGTATTAAACCAAAGCAGGTGCTTTTATTTTAACTACATTTGTTTACATAACATAAGAAATGATCAATAAGTGTCAACAATTAGGCCTAAACAAATATATTCAGCCCCAGACCCAATTACAGTGCATATATTCTCAATCTGTGTGGAAATTGTGGAATTTTATCCTTTGGAAAATTAACTCCACAAGAGGTAAAAAATAATAATTTGAAGACAGTTGAATAGTTTGACAGTAAACATCATGATTGTTCACTTTGGCGTTGGAAATGTAAAGAAAGTATTCCAGTTTTAAATAGACAAACTAGTTGAAACAAGAGGAACATAAACAATCTGTAGGTTATACTTTACTTGAATTTTCTCTTGGGATTGCCTCCCTTTTAATAGTATTTCTCACATTGAAAAGAAATCATGCTTTGATAGTCATACAGTAGAATAAAAGTAATACCACATTATATGTTTGGGTAAAGAATTAAACATGTTATGTTAGAGTTTAAAATATGACAGAACAACAATGTCAAACCCTTACCTGTTTCTGTGTCAAAATAGTTTTATAGTTACTTTTTAGGATTAACCAATTAATGTACAAGCAGCTGTGTACAGGTACATGATGTATAAACAATACTATATGTTTGAATAAAAGATGATACTCATATCAGGGCAATTCAAAAGTCCCGGTCCGTAAGATGAGTAACAGTCTGTTGGATGTTTAGATATGTTAACATACTTTTAGCAAGTGTATAAGGACATGTCAGAATATTTAATATTAAGAAAAATAATAATGGTTATATCATTCTAATTGCTAATATGTGACATATTGAATTCCGTCACACAGATTTCAATAATGAGACAATATTTTAAACATGTAGTCTTTAAGGGGTAGGTCTATATAATATACAGACTTACATAGAAAAGATGCAGCACATTATATATGACATTAGCCACCTACACCCTCCCCCCCCATCACACATTCATATGCACACACATGGTGAAAGGGGTCTTTTATGGTGAAGTCTCTCATTTTATTTGTTTTTATGTTTTTTGGTTTTTTTTTCTTCAAACCTGGCTTTTTCTCTCCGGCATAAATTCTATTTATCTCTCGCCATTTTTTTCTTTCATGTTTTTCTTTTCTTTTTTTGTGCTTTTTAAATTTTTTTTGTTTAATTTTCTTCTTTTTCCTCACCTGGTTTTCCAACTATTCTATATTATTGGATATACTTTATTGAAATAATAGTTACTTGTTTTAATACATTGTTGTTTTTCTTTGTAACATTTACAAACTTTGTTGGTTTATTTCATATGAAATTGACATTCCATGTTGTTTATGGTATTATATTTCAATATACATGTATTAATATTAAGATGACCAGCTTAACTGAACAAGGTAAAATTGTTTTATATGTGTTTATAAAAACACAATTGTGTGAGACCAATAACTCTTTTAAATACTATTTACAAATTGGCTTCTAGTTATATTTCTGACCGACTGAAATCTGTGTTGCCAACATTAATAGATAAGGACCAAACTGGTTTTATACCAGGTAGATTTATTGGTGAAAATACCAGACTAATATATGACTTGATGCACTATACAGAGACAAATGATATTCCTGGTATTCTCCTCCTCATAGATTTTGAAAAAGCATTTGATTCTATTTCATGGTCTTTTATTGAACAAGTATTATATTTTTTTCAATTTTGGAAAGTCAATGAAACACTGGATTACAATTTTTTACACAAATATACAATCTTCAGTAACACAAAATAATTATCTTTCAGAATTTGTTGATGTGCAGAGAGGCTGTAGACAAGGCGACCCTTTATCACCCTATATTTTTTTTATTCTGTGCAGAAATCTTAAGTATTCTAATTAAAAAAGAAGAAAATGTAAAAGGTATAGTTATAGATGATACTGAATTCTTCATTTCACAATATGCTGATGATACCACCTTAATCCTAGATGGTTCACCAGAATCGTTGGATGCATCTCTTCGCTTACTACAGAAATATGCAGGAATATCTGGCCTTAATATGAATTTGGATAAGACGAGAGTGTGTGGATTGGTAAGAAAAAACATAATCAGGATGTTATTTGTGGGATGTGGAGCTTGGAATGGGGTTCCAGCAGATTTAATCTTCTAGGAATTAAGTTCTCTGTGGATTTAGGGAAGATGGAAAAACTAAATTACAAATCAAAATTTAAAGAAATTGAAAATATTATCAAATCATGGTGAAATCAAATATTATCCCCTATTGGAAAAATTACAGTTATTAAAACATTAATTATATCTAAACGTAATCACTTATTCCTTACTTTGCCAATGCCAAGCATGCATATACTAAATCAACTCTTTCAGTTTATTTGGGATAATAAATCAGATAAAGTTAAAAGAGAAGTGTTATGCCAGACATATGAAAATGGCAGACTTATGATGTTTGATATTTATAAATATATACAAGGTCTTAAACTAACATGGATAAGAATAATAATTAAAGGAAATTCGAAATACTCTAAACTACTTACTCACTCCGAAAAACTTAATTTAAATGAGCTTGTTTATACTGGTCCAAAATTGGGAATAAAAAACTGTTTTTTGAAAGAAGTGTTTGAAGCCTGGATTGAATTACAAACGAATCAAAAAAATATTGATAAAAAAGATTTAGTTAGTTGTAATCTTTGGCATAGCAAAAACAATACAATTGGAAATCATACTGTCTTCTACAAACCATGGACAGAAAAGGGAGTGTGGCTTATAAACGATTTACTGAATGAAGAAGGTCGATTCCTTAATTTGGAGGAATTCCAAAACATTTATGATATAAAAACAAATTTTCTAACTTATAATGGTTTAGTTGCATCAGTTAAAAATGATGTTAAATCGATGCATTTTAATTACGAACATCTTTCAAAACTAAAGGGCCAATCCTGCCCCACTGTATTTGAATATTTCTTAAATCACAAAAGGGTTCAAAGGACATATACAAAATTTTAAAGGAAGAAAATTCTAGACCAATTTCAGAAGAGAAATGGTCTCCTATTGTGAATAATAATAATTTTGAATGGAAAAATATCTACAGATTGCCTTTCATAACTACTAAGAACTCCAAACTTCAATGGCTGCAATATAGAATTACTCATCGGATTTTAGGAACTA
>MJUT01006209.1:1264-32143 GCA_002080005.1 Gigantidas platifrons | reverse complement strand
ATGGGCACATGGGCAGTACAATAGCAGGGTCAATGAATGCTCGTAGTTGACTGACTACAGGCTAGGAAGACAGAATATGTTGGTCACATGGGCAGTACAATAGCAGGGTCAATGAATGCTCGTAGTTAACTGACCACAGGCTAGGAAGGTAGAATCTGTTGGTTACATGGACAGTACAATAGCAGGGTCAATGCATGCTCGTAGTTAACTGACCACAGACTAGGAAGGTAGTATATGCTGGTCACACAGACAGTACAATAGCAGGGTCAATGAATGCTCGTAGTTAACTGACTACAGGCTAGGAAGGTAGAATCTGTTGGTTGCATAGGCAGTACAATAGCAGAATCAATCTTTTTATATCACAAATTGTCACTTAATAAAAAGGTAACTGGTCTAAATCTTTCGCGGACATGCAACGTACATTGTAAGCTTTAAAACTGTGTACTGTTTGTGTAGATAACTGCAATAACATGGACGAAGCCGAGGCGTCTGGATATATACATTTTACTAAGTTCTATATACAAATTGTTAATTGAAATAAATATTTTACGATATTTCACATACTTCTACATATAAAAACATATATCACATTGTAAACCAAATATAAAACATATACCTGTATAATTAGGCATATGTTAATGTATTTCATACATAAAAATGTATAATTAAATATATATGTTCATGTTTAGTTTAAGCATATTTTTATTTGCTAAATATAACAAATAGGGATCGGACACAATTTTTACCAACTTAAGAAGTCTTGATGTATTTCACACATAAAAAATGTATAATTAAATATATATGTTCATGTATTTCACATATAAAAATGTATAATTGATATATTCAATTCAATTCAATATTTTATTTAAGTCTCATCTCTCAATTACAGGTCATAATACACAAATAAAACAATCATACAACAATAAATTAGAGAGCCATTCTTTCCAGAATTATAATTATATATGTTAAATATAGATTCTCCTTCAGTTGCCCGTGGGTTACGATATTTCTCCACTCAAGAGAGTTAATTTAAAAATTTTAATTTAACTCTCGAGAGTTACCCACATGGGCAACTGAAGGAGAATTTGTTTCTCCCATTATTTAACACGAACTTTATTTCAAAAGCCGTCAAACGAGTCAAACGAGTCAAACGAGTCAAATGCGGGGAAAGGAACGAGACATTTTAATCCTCTAGAGGATTACAGATTTTTCCACCACTGGTTCAGCGCAATCTCCCATACAGAGTTGTCGGTCCTTGCAGGCTCTCTAGACAACTCTGTATAGGAGATTGGGTTCAGCGGGGTTAAAATGACGTCATAATGGGAGAATGTATTTTACACATATAGTATCCCATGATTTTTTGTCATAAATTAAAAGTTAATATAAATATATTAATAGTACATTTTTCTTAGACTTTTACACTCCAGTCTGTAGACTTTTCTTTCTTTATGCAATTTGTCTTATAAAACACTGTTAATAGTCCTGTGGCAAATAAGCAAACACCGCCGTTTATATAAATCTTTATACTCATACACATGAAATGAGCATATCCAAAACCAAGGATATGTCCAAACGACCGGAACATCAGGTAAACAGCCATTGCAGGTTCTACTTTTGTCGGAAATAATTCTCCCATTAGTGCTGCAGAACAGACGGAATAAACATTAAGCTTCATTTAAAAAAGATTTTTAATGTTCTAATTTTTTGTAAAAATGAAGTAATAAACGTAGATATCTAATTTAGTGCGCACACTGCGTTTCTGTAATAACCTTCAACAGGTACGCTCAATATCGAAAGGGTGGAAAGCCAAATAATTTAAAAAGTTTTGCGAGCAAGTAAACCAAAGGGCCTAAATAGGATCGCCAATATCGGCTAAGGTCACCTATGCCTGAGGGAGGAGAACCTTAGTTTTAATAATACTTTCATTATTTGGAAACTAAATTTCAATAACACATGTATCTCTTCAACCATGTCAGTGCCGAAGCACTAACTACTGGGCGGATGATAGCCTCGGGGACTTATAGTCCACCAGCAGAGGTATCGACACAGTGATAGCAATAAAACGTAGATATCAAATTTAGTGCGCACAACGCGTTTCTGGAATCACATGACTCGCTGGTAATAACTATATGTCAATAGAGGTTTAGACTTATTGTACATGCAATCATGCAGTTCCTATCACACTGACGTAGTGAGTTGTGAGGTTTACTCGATACATGTGTACAGCATTATGCGATAAAGTTTATCAGTGACTTACGACAGGCACTCAATTTCCTCAAACAATAAAATTGACCTCCGCGATATAACTGAAATATTGTTGAAAGTGGTGTTAAGCACCATAAACCTAAACATTAATTGTAAAACTACAATGTGACTTACCGTGACTCTGTGATAAAATTGTTCCACTTCCAAGTCCCCACAGAACAAATACTATATAAGCTAAATTGATTGGATATGAAAACCAGAACATCATCATGATGCATGTTGATATATGCATGGTGCACGCTGCAAGAAATCATCAGAAAATATAACTGCATTATTATCTTTGAGGTAGAAGACAAAAGATAACAAGATGTGATAAAAAAGATCACAACTAAATATAGAAAGAAAAACATGTCGCCAAAAAGCATGAAAATAAGCAGGCAAGAATGAGCAAGCATCGACTCCATCAATTACTCAGGACGGACACACAGTTCCTTCTCCTTATGAGGCACGGATGGTGTTATTTAGGGTTATGGCTAGAGTAAAGTAGACGAGTTAAAAGTAACGAAAAGAGATTACGACTGTACAAGGAGAGTCGGAAGATACCAAAGGGATAATTAGAATCCGTAAAGGGAAGAAGAGACAATACAATGGTCAAAAGATACCAAAGGGATAATTAGAATCCGTAAAGGGAAGAAGAGACAATACAATGGCTAAAATAAAATGGACAAAAGAACAACGATCGATAAAATACTACAAAGAAAAAGAAAGATTGAACAATACACACCCCGCTAAAAACGAGGTGAATGCAGGTGTGCTACAGGTTAAGCAGTTTCTTTACCACTAGTGACAACTCTTGATAAACATCCGATGATAAGTCACGAATGAGGAAAGGATGTTATTGTGATTACGACCAACATATCTACGGTAATTTGTTATAAAAACGTAGTGCGCACGACGCGTTTCTGGAATATCCTTCATCAGGTACGTTCAAAATCGAAAGTTTGGAACAGCAAATAATTTAAAGTTTTGGGAGCAATAAAACCTTATGGGGCCTACACAGGATAACCTAATCGTTGAAATATCATATACAAATGTGTACTGTTTTGTGGATCGTTGTGTATCTATTTGTCCTTATGTTTTATTTGGCCTTTGTTAAAATGATATGTCTTCATCAAAAGTGCCCTTTGATTTAAGATAAATGTAATACCTGTCAATAGACTGCTCAATATAAAGCGCCTACAAGCCAGAAAATTGATCACGTGATCATATCAATTTGAATATTCGTAAATGAAGACGAACAAGGTAACATTAATGCTTTGTTTACCATGACAAAGAGCGTAACCAAGCATTGCAACCCATTTTAATAACCATTCGTTGGTTGATAGAAAACTATAATTCAACTCACAAAACAAATGAACGAATGAAAGCAAAACAAATACAAAATATAAAAATTCAGAATTTAGTCAATTCAAAACGATAAAATAATGTCCCGGAAATCACATATTTAAAATCAATTTACCATAAACAATTCATGGTATGTGTGAGAGACCAGTTGTAATAACAAAAAGTCTTAACAGTGGTAGACAACTCATCAACAACACTCGGGAACATTAATTTAGAAATATTTACATTTAGAAATTTATTTAATAATACATTCACATCACACTTACCGAATACAAACAAAGAATATCGACCAATTCTAGGTTCAATGAATCCAGAAACAACAGATGAAATACATGTTGAAAAATGGTATGTAGCCACAAATGTTCCGATAGTTTCTGCACCAAAAACACATCCACCAAATGCCTTTGTAAAATAAAAATGTGACGACTTAACATGTATATATATAGTATGTAACTTTACAATGAAATATTTTCAGTTTCCAAGTAATTAAGACATTCAGAAAAGTTGGACGATACCAAAGGGAAATAATCAGAAGTCTTCAAAGTCAATTTTATTTTAGTAGAGTTCAGGTTGCTGGCTCTTTAGTTTCTGTGTAATGTCTGTTTAGTAAGGTTCCTGTTGCTGGGTCTTTAGTTTCTGTGTAATGTCTTTTTAGTAAGGTTTCTGTTGCTGGATCTTGAGTTTCTGTGTAATGTCTTTTTAGTAAGGTTCCTGTTGCTGGATCTTTAGTTTCTGTGTAATGTCTTTTTAGTAAGGTTTCTGTTGCTGGATCTTTAGTTTCTGTGTAATGTCTTTTTAGTTTATAGTTTATAACAATTTTATTTGAACAAATGACAAAAAGGATTGGACACAAGTTGCGCTAACTTATGAAGTCCTCTCCCGTTTACAGTGTAATTATCAATAATAACAACAACAAGAGCATGCACGATATGTCAGACAAAATAATGAGATGTAATTCTTGATAAGAAATCAAACAAAACAAAATAAGAAAATATATATATATAGACTATATATAAAAAAAGATGTGAAAGTGGATGGATGCAATGCTTATGAACATCTTAAACAATTAGAAACCGTTTGGACTCTTTAATAAATTTATATACATTTCGAAAGACTCGAATATTTTCATCAAGGGTGAGGTTATCACTTCCTTTTGTGATTAAATTTAAATCAATGTTAAATGGCACCCAGATGAGGCTGTGTANTGCTGGATCTTTAGTTTCTGTGTAATGTCTTTTTAGTAAGGTTCCTGTTGCTGGATCTTTAGTTTCTGTGTAATGTCTTTTTAGTGAGGTTCCTGTTGCTGGATCTTTAGTTTCTGTGTAGTGTTTTGTACACCATTGTTTGTCCTTTTGTCCCTTTTTTGTTGGGAAGTGTATTCGCTGTCCTGTCACCGGCAGCCATTAATACGCTGGGTAGGAAGACGATGTGCATGAAGAAAACCTGCTTATGATAAAAACGAGAAAAACACCTCGAGAAAATAGTGCGGATCTGACTACCCCTTTCTTTTTTTGGTATCTTCAATTGATGTAATCGCAAAAGTCGTACATCGGCGAGACTTATGACAATGCAACTCAATTTGTTCTTCAAGAAATATATGTAATTGCATGGCATGAGCTATTGGATGACATATTCCTTCAATTTAAAATTATTGGGGTTCATTTCGATTAATACAGTCTGACTAGTGACACAGCATTTCTTAACATTCCTGGGCACATGAGTTCAACTCCGTCTTTTTGTGCGGTACATGTTACTTAACGTGTCTATGTAGTGTATTGTAGATCATTGTTTGTCTTTTTTTTTAATTTTATTTTGGCCAATGAATTATCTGTTCTTCGATTTATAGCTACCCTTTTGGTAGTTGCAAACTTTTGAACTCTTCTTTCATTGTAATGTTTATTTATACATACATTCTTCAGAAATGAAAGTCTATGTTTAAGTATAAGCATGCATACCAAGTTAATGGTCTGTGGTTTGCAAATTAGAATAATGAAACAAATGATAGTTTTATGAACCGATATAAATCTCGCTTTCCTATCAACAACACTCGCTTACCTATCAATAACACTCGCTTGTCTATCAATAACACTCCTCTTCCTATCAATTACACCCGATTGCCTATCAACACCACCCGCTTGCCTATCAATAACACCCGATTGCTTATCAATAACACCCACTTGCCTATCAATAACATTCATCTTCCTATCAATTACACCCGCTTGCCTATCAATAACACTCGTATTTCTATTAATAACACACGCTTGCCTATCAATAACACTCGCTTGCCTATCAATAACACCCGCTTGCCTATCAATAACACCCGCTTTCCTATCAATAACACTCGTCTCTCTATCAATAACACCCGCTTGCCTATCAATAACACCCGCTTTCCTATCAATAACACTCGTCTTTCTATCAATAACACCCGCTTGCCCATCAATTACACTCGTCTTTCTATCAATAACACCCGCTTGCCTATCAATAACACTCGCCTTTCTATCAACAACACTCGCTTTCCTATCAATAACACCAGTTTGCCTATCAATTACACTCGTCTTTCTATCAATAACACCCGCTTGCCTATCAATAACACACACTTGCTTATCAATAACACCCGCTTGCCTATCAATAATAACAATCGCTTGCCTATCAATAACAACAGCTTGTCTACTAATAACACTCGCTCATTAACAAGACTTACCTTCATTATATCACCAACAACAAAAGCCCACTGAAAGCCGTTGTAAAATATCAGTGGTGCTACTATAAGGAATCGTTTCTGCTTTATCACATGAATAGTTGATCTTAGAACTTCAGACATACTATATTTCTGTTTTTCCTGTTTTTCCTGTTTTTTTGATGTTCTTTCTTCCATTCCAAATGTAAATACAAGAGTTGCTGCAACCATGCACAGAGAGTAAAACCCGAGTAAACTCAATCGTACAATGTTTGTAATCTCCAGTTGAGACACTTCTGCCTTTTGATAAGGGCAAAAATTCGGACCACATATTAATGTGATATTGTTAATTGTTTCATTTGATAAAAATGCTTGTTTAATGTTTTCAGTTGTGTTGTGTTGCTGAAATACACTTTCTCCAATGTTACTCGATAAAATAAATGTTGAGCATATCCCACCGATAGATGGAGCAAAACTCACTGACATGTAATATATACCGAAAGCCATGCTTAAATACTGACTGGACGTATCACCCTTAGCATTGCTTAAGGTAGTTGATACCCAAACCAGATATGCCCCAGTCAAGGAAAATGCAACTGATTGAGCTATACCACCGATGAATGCTGTTGGTAACACAGTATATAATCTCGGCATGGCATATGCTAACACCAATGGTATTTGGGCCAGCGTAAGAACACACAACACTTGTTTTGTTTTCCATCTTCTAAATATTGTAGCAGCAAACGGACAGATTATTGCCCCTGTATAGAAACAAGCCATTGAGAAAAATCCTAAGCCTTCTTCGTGGTTAATACTACTGACTAGACCCTGCAGAGATCCAAAAGATACCACCAACAGAAACCAACCAATGCAAACTGCAGCTAAGTTTTTATAGCTGTTCATAATGCGTTTTTTGGTTTCTTTTTCCATTTCTTGCTTTGTGTTTGCCATACTTTTCTCGATTAAACTCCACTGATTCGTCCTATGTATTCAGATTTTGATTCTATGCTGTTGACATCTTTATCAACCTGCAAAGCTGTACATATAAATCCAAATATTATTTCACAATGGATATTTTTATCTTTAAACTCTACTGCACTATCAATCGTAATTTGGCTCAACAACACACCGTTGTTATGATATTCTGCCTATATATGATATTAATATGAAAAATCAGGGGTATGGTAATTGACCACACATTGATGTCTCAATGATTTTGTCATTTATGGTCCATACATTATATTTAATATCAGGTGTCAAGGCTAACACCAATACATGATCGCTAGAAAAGACAATATGAGAAATCATAAAGTGACAATCAAAGTGTTAGATGAAGAGGTCATGGATACTAATGTATTCGGTAGCTATATTAATAGATTGCCGAATCATCTATGTTGTGAAGAATCGTATTGGGACAGGTACATTCATTTTCCATTCGCAATTAGTTTCTATAAAAAAAAACCTTGGTAATGCACAATACCAAACTGTCCAAGAGGTACACGTGTAATAGATTGTACAATTAATTATTGACTATGAATTTATCCAATAATATAATAATGCATTTGCACAATGTAAACTGAGTGTAAATTGAAAAAATTGTGTATAAAAAATACGTACTGTTTGTTGACACCAATACTGTAAGAAATGCATTCTAAATTTAATTTACGAGTTTACAGCTTTTCGTTGATATTTATAGACTGCATATATCATAGCAAGTTTTGCCAGTGTAATGAATCAATGTACATGTATCATAGAACATAATAAGGAAAAGAATAGACCCGTAAAATCTCATGAACACAACTTGATTAACTATGTCCAGTTATTCCAACTATAAATATATACAAGACGATGTAGATGATAACCCTGCTGTCTAACTTACAATGATTTATTTAAAGGCATATTGTCTACCAAAAGCGTAATTTTTCATACCCAAAATTATTGTCGTTTTCCGTACTGACCTTCATAAAATGAAGATTAAACACCGAATTATTGGCGAATACGTTACGAAATGTTAAGATTCAAACAACATTAAACGAGCGTGACAATTTGAAGTGTTTGAATCTTAACAGTATTTTCCTTACCTCAAAGCTAAAACCCCGAGAGTTCTTAACTTCCGTTTTTTATAGGTGGCGCTGTTACTTTCACTTTGAATTTTTGTCATCCTGGACAATAATTCCATTAACGATAATTTTTGGTCTTTTTTGTCAAAAAAAAAAGAACACCAATTTTTTAATTTTTTTTAACAAAATCGTAAACAATATGCCTTTAAGCTTAATAACTATGATATTACTTTTTAACGGCAAATACTTTTTTTTAATTTCGATTCTACATTTACAAACATACTAGTATTATAGCCAATTAATATTTATTCGACTGTATTTTCGTACTTAGAAAGAAAAAGTATAATGATTCACATATGTTGAATTTCAGAAAGATAAAATAAAAACTGAAATGTTATCAATAAATCAGTACAAATATTTGAATGAAATAAAATATCTTGCCTTTTAGACCATTAATTTCTTATATATAGACAAATAAGTCCAATATAGCGAGCACGTCTTCTCTATATGTATTTACGACAATTTGTTTGAACAAAACATTAAAAACTTTTTACTTATAAAGAAGGGTCAGCAAATCAAAAAACAGTATACATTTCCTTTAGTAACTACAGCAACCTTTATGTGTAGGTTATGTGATATATTCATAGGATAACGACATTAATTATAATATCCTGTCCATAACTATTACATACATACATGTAAAACATCTTGTTTAACTGTATAATTGAAAAGTTCTTATTACCTTTGTAATACATCTCTCTGTGAAGTGGTTTTAGTTTTATTTTACTAATTCATTCACATACATGAATTTTTTTTTCATTAGTTTACATGATATAAATAATAATAATAATAATAAGTATGTTAGCATTTTCTATTTTGGATACTGTACATATGTTTTCCATTTAAGATTAGGATGACTGTACTTTATATCATTGAAATGATATAATTATAAATAAGGCGTTTTGTCACGTTTGTCAAGATGTGTATTTTGTTCAATGGTATTTCATTCTTGATATCTCAGATTTATATGCATCAAATATACTTTTTTTTATTAAATGCACCAGATGGCCATTTAATTTTATTTAACGTTGTGCATGAACAAAAACACTGTATTAAAAAAAAGATTCTTTGGTTTTTTGAACATCGATAATTAATCATGATTAATATATTAATCAGAATTAAAGAAGTAAAGCCTAAGCAATGTCTACCACTACCACAACAAGTTAGATAATTTGAAATAACTGTATGATGACAGGAGAACAAAGCTTTAATCGTTTTGCTCTAACGACACCTGTGTCTGTATGCACAAAGCACCTTAATGTCAGTATTCCTTTAACTAATATTCACCAATGATTTCCTTGGAAAAAACTGAAGTGGTATGCCCAAATAATCTTAGGCCATCTTTTAACTAAGAAAAGTATTTCGTTCTGGGCTTCATATTTACTGTGAACAAAGTTACTACAAAAGTGATTTGAATTATATGTGGATTCCGAAAATATTCTAGTGATCTGTCAGAGTACATACAATCTAGGTCCTTATCCTCATGCAATACCATTAAAACATTTGACTTCTCTACCCTTTTCATGACTATTCCCCTCTCAAAGCCTAATGACTGATTAAAAGAATTCGCTTAACTTTATTTCACAAAACGAATGGTCGACAACGTAGAAACAAATACCTTGCTTTAGGAACGAACAATAAGAGATAATTACAATTTGCTCATCGTGTGCTTTAAATTTATACGTAGCAAGATTGTAACAGTACCTGTATATGGAGTACATGTATATATCATCACTTCGAACGTTTAGCGATCGCCATCATGTTTGTCCTTTTGTCCTTTTTCTTTGGCCATTGTTTTGTCTGTCCTTCTTCGACTTACGGAGTCTGATTATCAGGTGGCTATGATATTAACCATGTACCAAGACAACACCAACGAGGAGGAGGCGGAGCAGCATTATTATTTAAACACAATCAAATCTGACACAATTTTCACAAGCTTCGAACATTTGGAATGCACTATTAATACACAAGCTTCAAATTGCATCGTTTACCGCCCATCGGCATCAAAAAACAACATGAAGATTTCTGTATTTTTCGAAGAATGGTCCAAATATATAAATAAAAATGTGATTGCACGTGAAGAACTTCTTATTACTGGTGATTTGAACGTTCATTTAGATAAACCTACAGATCCAAGCTCACAAAGGTTCATGAGCTTACTCCATGAACATGGGCTAACTCAGCATGTTAATGAACCAACACATGCTCATGGTCATATTCTAAATGTAGTTATTAACGGAGACAACAGTAGCATTTTACAATCATCTCCAAGCATAGATGAGAATTACTCACAGGAGATACATGCTGTCAAAAAGGACAGACGTAAAGCCGAACTTGTGTGGCAGCAAACTAAACTCGAGGTCCATCGTCCGATTTTCAAAGAGAAATTTAATGCTAGTAGCAGACCTCTTTTCCAAAGCAAGCAAGACTACTACTCGACAAACATAATTGAATGCGGAAATGACAAAAAATTATACAAACTTACAAACAAGTTAATGGAAAAAAAAGGATTTCATTTTGCCGACTAGTGATAGCGACACTGGATTGTCCAATAGATTCAGAGATAATTCACAAAAGGCAAACGAGACTGATGACAATGTTGTAGATGTTCTGAGGGCGGATGTTAAATTCACCGACCAACATCTTACACGACTCGCGCCAGCATCTAGTGACGAGATTAGGAAACTTCTCGTAAAATCGCGATCGAAATCATGTGAGCTTGACACAATACCTACATATCTACTTAAACAGTGTGTTAACAACGTTCGGTCAGTTATTGCAGCTATGGTGAATAAATCACTGAATGGAACATCTGTCCCAACTGCATTCAAACAGGTAATCGTCAGGCCACTTTTAAAGAAACCCGGATTGTATATGAACAACCTTAAGAATTATCGTCCGGTATCAAATCTACATTTTGTGTCTACAATCATCGAGAAAGTAGTAGCAACGAGGATTGGAAATCATTTGAACAAACATAATCTTCATGGTAACCGACAATCAGCATATCACTCTTTTTACTCTACTGAGACTGCACTGCTTAGAGTACATCATGATATTGTAGCAGCGTTGGACAATAAGAGTTGTTCCACTCTTGTCATGCTACACATATCAGCTGCTTTCGACGTTATTGATCATGGAATTTTGTACCAGCGTTTGGAATATACTTTTGGGATATCCAGATCAGCATTAGCATGGATAAAGTCATACCTAAGTGACAGGTCACAGCAAATAGCCATTGGTTCTGATTTGTCGGATTCCCGAGAACTCACAATTGGTGTGCCCCAAGGTTCAGTGCTCGGACCACCGAGACTCTACTGCATATTTTCCAACCCAATTGGTGACATTTGTGAAAACCACGATATGGATTACCATTGCTACGTCGATGATACTCAAATTTACATCGTAGTAGAGCCACGTGACAATTTGAGCGATATGTCAATGAAGCTCATGCCTTGCCTCTCCGACATACGCGAATGGATGTATTCAAATTTACTATTGCTGAACCAGGACAAAACCGAGCTTATGATATTTGCTCCAAAACACAGGGCGAAGGAACTGACAGATTTTAGCATTTCATTTGGTGGCAACATTATACACGATACACCGTATGTTAAAAATCTTGGTGCATATTTCGACAGAACTCTTAGCATGGAAAAGCACTGTAATACCATAACTAAGTCATGCTATTTCCACATTCGGAACATTGGATGCATTCGTCCTTTCATTTCTGAAGAGGAATGCAAAATGCTTGTGAATGCGATATGACATCCAGACTGGATTATGGCAATGCTTTGTTATATGGTATTACTAAAACTTTAACAGATAAACTCCAGCGACTGCACAACATAGCTGCCCGACTCATAACAAGGACAAAGAAGATGGATCATATCACACCCGTACTGATTCGCTTACATTGGCTTCCAGTAGAATATTGCAGTCAGTACAAACTTATCCTTTATGTATTCAATGCTCTTCATGGTTTAGCTCTAGTATATTTGACTGAACTTGTGAAGCCGTGCGTTGCATCACGTTCTCTGCGTTCCCAGTCAGCATCACTTCTCCAGGTTCCTACCACCAGAACAAAGACCCATGGTAACCGCCGTTTAGACAAGACTGTGGTAGCTTTGTTGAACATTTTAAATCGTGTCTAAAAACATATATTTTTAAACAAGCTTTTCGTTTGTAAATATTCAATTTGACATAGACTTTTCTGTACATGTATATGTATATGTAGATTATTATTAATGATTTTATGGCATCTTCCCTATCTTGATCCCTTGACTTTCTCTTTTCTGCCCCTTTTTGTATCACCTCTCCCAACTCACTTCTGCCTCAACCTCCGTTTATCATTTCTGCACCTACCATAATCGTGAGACATTCTTATTCCCTGCCCTCTCTCGTATCTCCTCTCCCAACTCCAACGCCTCTTTTCTGCTCCAAACTCTTATCGGCCTATTTCTGCGCTCACACCTCCCTTTCCATTTCTTTTCTTCTACCGTCTGCTATCAACTGTATTCAAGATTATTAATATTTAATTTTAGCATTGTTATATATGCATAGGGGTTACTTTTTTATGTTTTGCTACTTTTATCTAATGTTGTAAAGCGCCTTAGGGTAATTGTTTTAGATAGGACGCTTAACAAATTCTGGTATTATTATTATTATATTATTATCATATTACACTTTTGGTATCTTCAAACTCTTCTTCGCCGTTACGAAATGTATGTTTTACAAATGACCACGGATGTGTAACTTCCTTTTCACATTCATTGTAGGAATATAAGACAATGGGTTAAAGTTGTGGAGCAGGACCATTCACCATTCCGGAACAACCGAGTTCACATACAGGGTATTGCTTTAATAGGATTTTTGTTGATCAATATTTAGTTTTCTGTCTGGTGTTTTGGCTTCGGATTACCCCTTTGGGGATTTTTCAAAAGAATATTAAAATTGCATTATATTCCGTTTTTATTCGTAAGAAGAAATTTCCAATCATAACAACAAAAGCAGGTTTTATTTCTAGGATATTAGGTTAGTGGTTTTGTTGACCCACATATAAACAACCTAACTCATCTTTAGCAAGGATAACCACAACTATTATTGCTATTATATTGAAATAAATGCACTATTGGTGGACTGCTATGTTGTTAATATACTGTATATATTTGACGTTCTTGTTTATATTTGTTTCCATCTTGTTACTGGAGAGGATATATATAGGCCTAGCCTGTTATCCAATCCTTTTGATTTAAATCAATAAAATATTTGAAATGAAAATATTATTGCTATTAAAATGTTTGTAACAGATAAATCGACCTTTATAATTTTAATATGTATGATAAACCACAAGTAATAAATATAACGCTAATATAATGCGCAGTAATTATTTCTTTGATTTATTGCTCTTATGATTGTCAAAATATAAAATGTAATTCTATAGTGTTTCAATTATTTGTAACATGGAATCCTAGAATGTATGAAGATGGCGGTAATAGTCAAAGAGATTTTGGTTGAGTTCGTAGAATTACTGAACGAGTAATATATATGACAGTAATATCACGCATGCACACCACACAGGTACGCACGGACAGACACTAACACGTCACCCAATACACACACAGTGTCATGAATATAAATAAAATACTGTTGTCTTAACATTTAACAAATAATCTACCAATAGAACACTGTTGATAGAAAGGTACATACATGTAACATGAAATATAGGAACACCTGATGAATATCAGACTGTGACAGTAACTAAAATATTACAAAAAGTATGTTTCAATTCGATTGTAGAAGTATTCCTTTAAGACATTGGTTGGGTTATAAACCAACTGTTAAGCTATTGTTTGTAATTTGTTCCAAAAATACGTATTTTCCCAGTGCTGAGTTTTTAGATAATATATCTGTTAAAGAAATACTAGATTACACATACCATATGATTATATAAATTTGAATTTCTAAAAAGAAAAAAAAACCCAACAACATGAACTTGAAAATAAATATAAAAGTTGATTTTTAACAAGTAAATATAATGTACAGTCATCTTTAGGTGAACATCGTGAGTAATAGTATGTAACGATATATACTGAAATAGATCACACATTATTTGTCAATTTCTTGTCATAACAGTGTCAAAGTTATGACCATTATGATAAAAATGAAGGAACGCAGGATTATGGTTAATTATATTAATCTTTTTGTCAAATATGTAATGATATGGCTATGTAAAAATATGGAGATATTGGTGTTTAAAGCCACTTTCAACATTATTTATTTTTGACCGCATCGGTGGTGTAATGGTTAGCGTGCTCGCCTCGAGTGCGGTAGATCGTGGGTTCGACCCCCGTTCGGTTCTAACCAAAGACTATAAAATTGGTATGTGTTGCTTCTCCGCTAAGCACGAAGCATTAAGGAGTAAGAGCAAAGACTTGTTGGGTCGGAATCAGAATAACATGTCCGAGTGGAACGACATGTCTATCCGCGGACTGTTGTTTCAGTGAACTAGCACTATGAAAAAATCCAACTCGGCGTGTTGGTCTAGAACAAAGCGAACCTCATCATCATCTCATTGAAAATTAATTTGTTCTCACCATGATACAACTGAAAAATTGCTGAGTTGGCGTTAAGCAACAATCACTCACTCACTCAACAGTCTTCAGTCACATTTATGACTGTTAGATTGACTGATAAAATGTCCGTAGAATACCATCGACCTACAGTAGGCTAAAAAACAGTATCTAGTTCAGTACCTTGAGTGGGAACCAAAGCTCCAGCGATAGTTTAGTAGGCATTCATTTTATTGGTAGATGTTGTTCTTAATGGTATTCGTGTTGCTCTACAGTTTTCTTTGTAGTGTGATGTCGACCATTGTTTGTCTTTTTGCCCTTTTCTTTGGCCATTGTATGTCCTTCCTCTAATTACGCTTCTGATTTCTCCTTATGTATCTTCAAACTTTTCTTAATTTAACTACTGTAAAATCTCTAGCCATTAGAGACAATTCATGTCCACTGTGGTCAGATGATATTCCTATCTTAATTTAACTACTGTAAAATCTCTAGCCATTAGAGACAATTCATGTCCACTGTGGTCAGATGGTATTCCTATCTTAATTTAACTACTGTAAAATATCTAGCCATTAGAGACAATTCATGTCTACTGTGGTCAGATGGTATTCCTATCTTAATTTAACTACTGTAAAATCTCTAGCCATTAGAGACAATTCATGTCCACTGTGGTCAGATGGCATTCCTATCTTAATAGCGATGAAAATAAAGTTTATATTTCACAACCCATTCGCTACGCTCGAGCTGATAGTTTGTATTTTTACTTTTACGAAACTATACGACAAAATAGATGATTTCAATTTTCCAATTGCGAACTTCTATATAGCATCATTCAAATAAAGCCCACATAGGAATATAGATCTCTCAATTGATACGATATTCCAGAGCCCGGATTTCCTATCACAATTGCCTGGATAGAGGGTTGTTGCAAGCAAGGAAACCACTGAACCAAACGTTCCTAGTGGTTAAAGAGGCATTTGCGGTAGTGCCTACTGACACAATTTGTGGGTGGAGCTTATCAATAAAAATCCCGTTGATATGAACAGCATATTTATGAAACTATGTCACATTGACCAACGTGACTTGAAGGTCACATACCTCAGAAATTTGAATTTTCGAAGTGATTTTTGTAGTTTTTAGACTAATGAAGAATATTATTTTTTAAATAAAACTGAAAGTTTCGTAGGGAGAAACACTAGTGACCATGCCTGTCAAATATTTTGCTCCAAAAGTCACTGTAAAACTATGTATCATTGATTTTTCCTCCTCGAGATAACCGTGGTCAAAATAATGAACAATCTGAATGTTTTGCTCCATCCACAGCTATTTATACCCACGGTCCCGGTTTAAGTTGAAGTCATGACTTCAAAAGTTTTACGGTCACCACCATGACTTGGTTAAAATTTACGGAATATCTATATCACAAATGACAACTGAAATGTTCCGTTTGTCGTAATCACATTACGGTCCTTTCTTCATTCACCGGGATAGTATCAAGAGTAGCCGACGGGTGCCACTAGTAGAGCAGGAACTCCTTACCTTTGCTTCTGAGTTGACCGGGTTAGTGTTGTGCTGGTTGTTGTGTCAGTCCTTTATTTCAAGTTGATGGTATAGATGCCATCAACTTGGTCATCGAGCTATGAATTATTTAGTGAGAAGGCATCATCAATATTGTTGAACGTGCATTGGATTATAGTTTTATATGTATGTTTTGTAGATCGTTGTTTGTCCTTTTGTACTTTTTGGTCATTGTGTTGTCTATTCTTCTTCGATCTACGGATTCTGATTGCCCGTTTGGTATCTTCAAACTCTTCTTATAGGACCGGGTTAGTGTCTGCATGATACGGATGTTGGCTAGAAGAGGAACACCTTTGGAACCCATAGGAATGCCGACTATTTGTTGAAAGTATGGCAAACGAACATAATAAATATGCTGTCAATGAAAAACTCAAGTAGTATTTTGATTATGTCAGTTTCAGAGAACCTTTTGTTCCTTCCTACTTCCTAAAAGAAGATAGTGTTAGCTACGTTGACCATTCTGTTTTTTAGGCTATAAAGTTGAATTAATTCTTGTAATATATCTATTAAATTAAAATGAAAAATAATTGCTTAAGGAGTAGAAAAGTAATATATGTTAATACTATTGCGTCCACAAAGGGACAAGACTGTACATTGTATGTAGTGTAACATATCTTTAGATGTTTTTGAGAATCCACATCTGGTTCACACCACCATTTGAGAAGCTACTGTCACATTAGCTCTGAACCCACGTTTTGACCGCTGATATAATGTATACTTTTAAATGTTTGTTTTCTTAAAAATCGAGACAATTTATCGCGTATGTAACAATATTACATCACTATTGCCCTTTACAACTGATGGCAAGTACATATTATTTTTATTTGTGCAACACTTGCAATAATATTAACCACTATAAAAACATAACCACAAATATTCAAACAAATAAGATGAATGTTGTTTCATTTGTATAGTCATATTATTGTGGGTGAAACCAACAACATTTTGACAAAAGGTCAGACACACTATGTCTGTTTATCCATGTTCATATACAGCCGTGGTACATTACAGACACACTGAGTTTATTTATCTATATTTAACAAGAACCGTGGTACATCATAGAGACACACTAAGTTTATTTATCTATATTTAACAACCGTTGTACATCATAGAGACACACTAAGTTTATTTATCTATATTTAACAACCGTTGTACATCATAGAGACACACTAAGTTTATTTATCTATATTTAACAACAACCGTGGTACATCATAGAGACACACTAAGTTTATTTATCTATATTTAACAACAACCGTGGTACATCATAGAGACACACTAAGTTTATTTATCTATATTTAACAACCGTGGTACATCATAGAGACACACTAAGTTTATTTATCTATATTTAACAAGAACCGTGGTACATCATAGAGACACACTAAGTTTATTTATCTATATTTAACAACAACCGTGGTACATCATAGAGACACACTAAGTTTATTTATCTATATTTAACAACCGTGGTACATCATAGAGACACATTATGTTTGATTATCTATATTTAACAACAATTAGTTTATATATAATATGTAATAGAACGGCATATGTCCTCTTTTCAACTAAATACAGAGTAAATGACTAAATTCTCTATCAACTAAAGGATAGAGACAGCAGACGGACTCAAAGTGATACCAAAAGCTCACGATTGAGACATAAAACCTTCATATTAAGCTTGCGTGGAACTACTGATCTTTGAAATATGAAGCTAACTGACAACAGACAGGCACAAGGAGATGTTATTAATAAGCATTCGAACATTCATATTAAGCTTGGGTTCAACTGCTGCATTGGATAAAAAAAAAACGAACTTTGTAATATGAAGCTAACAGACAACATACATGTACAAAGTGAGGGTACGAATAAGCACTCGAACATTCATATTAAGCTTGGGTTCAACTGCTGCAGTAGATAAAAAAAAAGCATGAACTTTGAAATATGAAGCTAACAGACAACAGACAGGTAAATTTAAAGTGAGGTTACGAATAAGCACTCGAACAATCATATCAGTATTAGGTCTATATGACTCAATAAAATGGAAGTTTGAAGTGTGACGTTATCTACGTTTGTATTACTATCACCGTGTTGATACATCTGATATATATTAGGCCCCGGGGGTATCCTCCACCCAGTAGTCAGTACTGACATTGGTTATTAGATGTATATTGTATTATCGAAAATTACAGTTCCTAAATCATGTAATTATTATTAAAACTAAGGTTCTCCTCCCTCAGGTGTAGGTGACCAAACTAAGGCTCTCCTCCCTCAGGTGTAGGTGATCAAACTAAGGCTCTCCTCCCTCAGGTGTAGGTGATCAAACTAAGGCTCTCCTCCCTCAGGCATGAGTCACCTTAGCCGATTTTGGTTAGCCTGTTTGACCCTTTAGTTTGCTTGCTCCCAAAGATTTTTTTTAACTTATTTGGTTTGTATATAATTAGGCCTAAAAAAATTATGTGTTTCCGGTAACCCGACCGACCCTATTTTTTGGGCACCGACCCTAATTTTTTTTTGTCAAGAAAAAAAAATGCGGCAAATCCGGATCGCGGTGATTTCCGTTTCCGGACCGGACTCAAAGTTTAGTATATTCGTAAACTTCGAAGTAGTCAGCAGCGGTGGAAAATTAAAAAAAAATTGTTTTGGAACGAAGTATATCAGCTTCTCTTCTCATGAAGCAGAGGTAACTGCATTTGTGCAAATGCTAGATACAGCGGCTGAAACTGGAACAAAGAAAGCAGTAAATGCTTTTGAAGTTTTGATGGCTGGTGGAAGAAAATACAAATACGTTAAGAAAAAACCTCAAAGTAGGTTAAAAAATGTAAAATTTTCGTAGTTGTGGCATGTTTCTGCTAGCATTAGGGAAACTGGCCAACCACAACTGCAATTTTTTTTTTAATAATTCATATACCCAATACCGAGTCTTCATATCCATCCTCACAGAATCAAATGGTTTCCCCTTACAATAGGGTAAGCATGGGGAAATTCGGTCTATGGGGAAATTTAGTTTCAGATGGAATTTTAATTCAATATAAAAAAAAAGAAAAAAAAAGACTACCCCCTTCCCAGATACTAATGCACATTCTTTCTCTTGAATTCTTTATATTAAATGACAACCTGACATTGTACTCGCCCCAAACCGTGAACCCATGCAATTCGCAAGCAAACAGTTGAATTATTTTGTTTCAATGTGTCTTATATTATACATGTACGTTGTATTTATACACCTATTCTTTATCTGTGTCTGTCCACTTTCATATCCCCAAAAATGTCTGCTCAGTATATATTTTTTGAAAGAATTATTTATATCAGTACTTGCTACATGTATTATTAATATTAAAGTGTACATATAAATGTCAGAGCATAGGTTGGCCCAATTTTGTTTGGGTTTCAAGATGCAATGTTTTTCTTTGTCACAAGAGTTTTGAAAAGTGTTGAATTGCCATTTACAAAGTGCTCTGTACTTTTTAAAGTATTTTTTATTTTGGTTTATTTATATTATATCAACAGTTGGTCCGACATCAAATCCATTTTTGAGGTTTGAAGTATTATTAAAATCAAAGACATAATACTATGTACAGAAACATGTATCAGACTGCTGGTAACAGCAATATTTAAACTTGGTACTCATACTTTAAAAGACAGTAAAACAGATTTTGAATTCACAACAAATGTTGTGCTTTTTATGCGCCCACCTCGGACTCTTGGTCAATTAATAGTCATAACACCTCTGAAACATGCACATAACATGGAGGTTCTAGACATGTGACAATTACAGCAGGAACATATCAACTACTCTATATTAAAAAAAAACAACACCTACCTACCTACCCTATTTTTTTTTTGACCCGTTACTGGAAACACATAATTTTTGTTTAGGCCTTACTTATTATTACAAACAAATGTCAATCTCCTTCAGGTTAAGTCACCTGATTTTGACTTTCCTGTCTCAGCCCTTTAGTCTTCTTGCTCCCAAACGTGATATCAATAGTTCACCGGCTCAATTTGCAAAGTAGGGAATACATGACTATTTTTGTATTTGTATGTATAGCACCTATAGATATGCTTTTTATGAGAGATTTATACTGATCTTATATCAAGAAGGATAACTCAAATATTCAGCGATGATATGACAAGCAATGGAACAACAACATAAGAAGTGGAATACATTAAGTATTTAAGACCATTACATAAAAAGTCACTATTAATGTTCTTATTTCAACAGTATTTGATTTCAAAGGTGATTTCTAATGAAGCGATTTAAAAAATAAATAATACTGCATATCATAATATCATAATATCATTATATCTATTGATGATATTAGATCAGTAATAACAACATGTTGATATTAGTGCATACAACACATTTCTGGAATAACCTTCACCAGGTACATTCATTATCTAAAGAGTGGAAAGCCATGGCAACAGTTCCGGAGTAAAGAACACTTAGCTAAGACAAAGTTACTTCACTGAAGACCTGTTAGAATGATGTTCAGTTCTGAAGAAGAAACTGCATATCGGTTTGTAGGATTTCTTGGAATATGGTATATTGGAATATGCATGAATTAATCTATCTATAAATTGGAGGAGTAATTACTGAGAAATAGAGATTTTCTGGTGCCCGTTTGACCTTGAAAGTATATGCAAATGTTTGTGATTGATGATCAATTTTTAGTTGTGAAACTAAATATTATTCATAGTAGACTTAGAAATATGTGCAGTTCGCTAAATGCAGATTTGCACCTTGTCAATTTAAAGCCAAGTCCTGCATGTATCTGTGGTCATGGTTTTGAAGATTGTATACACTTTTTCTTTGAATGTCCTTTTTATAATGAAAATAGGGCAATCTTGTTTAATAAATTAAAGAATTACATAGTAACAATTGAATTGATATTAGCTGGTGATGAAAATCTGACTACCAATCAAAACATTGAAATCTTTTCTGCTGTTTATTCTTTTATTAGAATCACCCAGCGCTTTAACTAATGGACTAGCATACTCACTCCAGTCAATGTTGTTTTTTGTTTGTTTGAACTCCTTCTTCTTCTTTATTCCACTGTATTGAACATATTATTTCACCTTATTCTTCTTTATACTTAATTTATTATTATCGTCTAAATATATCATGTAAAATTTATTTATATAATTATCGCCATTATGTGTAATCATTTTTGTTTATATTTTTGTAAAAGGGAAAGGACTTCACTAATGTTGTTATAACTTGTGTCCAATCCCATTTGCAACTTTTATGCAAATAAAATATGTTTAAACTAAGTTGTGAAATTAATTTCAAGCTTAGGCGGGAAAATCTAATGACATTTGACTCCGCTCAACCGAACAATGACGAAGTAATGGACCCGATAAGATAAATTCCAGCTACTTAAACAGAAGAATTTGTATTCATGCATTAATATTCTTAATATCAGAGTTATATTGAAACCTGAAATGTTGTATTTTGTATTTTACGAAAACTGCAATGCATATTGCAATAACAATAACCAAACATTTGAATTATACAGAGCAGCATGTTTTATCTTAAGCGCATAAACATTTTGTTGTCTACACGTCCGTGTAATTTGCTATTTAACCCCCCTCCCACTCCCCCAGTCTGAAGATACCAAAGGGATAATAAGAAGCAGTAAATGGCAGCAGGACTGACAATATAATGGCCAAAAAAGAGGACTAAACGACATACAATGATATGCAACACACTACACAGAAATCTAAGCATCGAGCAACACGAACCTCACTAAACATTTTGTTTGAAACCAGGTGCTCTGGAAGAGTCATCAGTTCCTGCTCCACATGTGGCACCCGCCGTGTTATTTTTTTTACTACAAATCCGCTGGTAATTCATAAATGAGGAAATGATCGGATTATGATTACGACAAGAGGAATATATCCCTGATAATTTATGACACGGATTTTGACCGCGGTTAACCTGGTCATGGTGTCGACCGTAAAACTTTTGAAGTGGTGACTCTAGCTTAGCCAATGGGAACCCTCGGTTCAGTACCTTCCTTTTTAGCAGCAACCCTCTATCATAGAAATCCTGATGGAATATTGGATAAACTGAAAGATATATACTCCACATGCAGGTTCTGCTACAACATTAGATGTTTAGTGGATTTAAAACAAATCATTTTTATTTGACAATACACTACCATCTAACGACCTCATGTCAGATGTCATACCAGCTAACCTTTCATTAATCTTTGACCCGTCTAATCATAGGTTATACTTCTAAATATATTTACCAATCTATTAGTAGCTCCGGGTTCAATATAGATCTACCCATCGCTGATTGGTCGGTTTAAAATAGAAGCTCTGATGTGACTCCATTCGGGTGTCATAAACAAAATTTAAAAAAGCTTCAACAAACATCTCATTTTAATTAAAGTATGTAATTTGAAGTCGTTAATGCTTTCTTCATCTCATGTTATATCAGTTTTACAGATGTTATGAATTGCCGTAACATGACTTACAAGATGATTAATTTAGATTTAGTTTTATGCAGCATTGATAGTTCAGTAAAATACTGTCGTTTCATCTATTTTCGTTGGTATCAATTGTCGTGGATTGAATCGTAATGAAAGCGGGAGGTTTGGTACCTTAAAATTTGATTCAACCCACCATTTCTTTGGAAATGCCTGTACCAAGTCAGGTTCATTACAGTTTCACAGTTTTCCGGTTGTTGGCTGATTTTGTCTGTTTATATACTTATGAGTTTTGACTTTCCCTTTTGGAAGATTGTTCGAATTTTGGTAATTTTGTTATTACCCTTATTGGCATCAAGTGAAATGTTCGTTGAATTCATGGCTTTGATACTGGCTAATGACTTCTCTTGCTATGTATGTTATTCGTTGTGGAATAAATTTCGTGGCTTGATTGAATCAACCAAAACTATGAAAATTAGTATTTATCGAATACCAATGAATTTATAGCATTAGTTAATAGCTAGCTCAGTCAACAAATGTATAGAAATAACACCTTAATAATCTATCTTAACTGTAAATTTCAAATATAAATATGTCTAATAAACTATACCAGTGTCGAAGCACTATAACTACTAAGCAGATTATCCTTTCGGGGAGTAATAGTCCACCAGCAGAGGTATCGACCCAGTCTCACCGGACGCTGCGCTAGATCCAATGCCGGGGCTTAGACTTCTACAGACGTGCGTGCTTTCGTAAATAAAATCCTATATACGAGCAGGTTATTAGTGCTGAATACAGTTGTTACGAGATTGAATTTGAGCTGAAATATGTCTAGGTTTGAGATGATTGGTTGCACGTGACTTAGATGTTAAGCATAACTAATGCTAATTTCAAACTGTCCAGTAATTCCATGAATGATATCATCTCGTCCTCGTGCTTGATACAAAGAGGTTAGCAATTTATATGATAGCCAAAACCACATAATTCGCAAGATTTTGCGAAATCATGGTTATCTCCCCTGTAAATATTTTGAACAGTAGTTGTAAATGTTTGTTTAAAAGTTACCGTTAACACTTATTGTATACTAGTATTATATGTATTATAGCTAATTGACGAGATTCATCATAAAAAAATTGCCCAGAATGACCAAAATAACGCAGGAAAAATTTTGTCTTGAGTGACATTTTTTTTTATTATGAAATTCGTCAATTAGTTATAGTATTTGTTTTATATATAACAAGTGTTGCCTGAGGGCAAGTGTGGACACAGAAATGTGCTGTCCAAAAGGCAAGTGTGGATGTCAATATTTCATATTATTTAACTTTAAAATAATTATAAAAAAAATTCATGGACACAGGGGTCCTGGATTTTTTTTTTAATAAAAAGCTAATCCTGGATTATTATTTTTGCTTAAAGTCCGGTCCTGTGTTTTTATTTCAAATCCCCCCCAAGGGATATACAATTGTATCATTAATAATAAATTAATAAATAATAAATTCAGATTTTCTATTTAAAGGAAAACTCCATGGTCTTAACAAGTTAGTGTGAATATTTAAATGACATTAACTAAAAGACATTTGTGTTAATGACTGTTAAAAATAATATACCGTAAGGTAGAATTTGGTGATTGAAGTTGCCTGTTGCACCAAACAATGGGGGTCGCCATTTTTGAACACTCTACAATGTGAGGAGACAAGGGACATAATTCGTTCTCGGATTATACCTGCAATTAAAGCTCTTCCGAAAGAGTCGTGACGTATTAGTGTTGGTATCGTATATCATATCAGCATTGATCAGTTGCAATTTTATCATTAAAAATTATGTAATTCGTAAAATAACGTCGTATATTTATCTTTCGATATTTACAAAATTATTATGACTTTATGTTAAGCATTTTATTGCACTAACGAAATTAAAAGGGAATATGTGAGAAGATTTTTTTTGGTGTAATTACCCTTGTCAACACACCGACCAGTGACCTCGAAAAACACGGGAAAGTACGACAGCATTGGGGACAAAAAAGAAAAAAAAGCATGTGTACGCATAAAATGAGTTAAAACTGGGTTATTTAAACTATACGGCCAATCACGTAAAACATGAAATTCTCTGAGATGAAATTATACGTAGACCCTCCCCCCTCCCGATACAAATGAACTGCTTTGTTTTATGAAAATGTAACATTGGATAGGAATATTAAGAAAAAAAATAGAACGATATACGATTATAAACATTGCATTGCAGTTGATCTTATATTAAAACATAACCAAACGGGCACGATATTGGGAAGAGTCAGATACATGTTATCTATTCAACTAACATGATCCGGACCTGTGACGTCACATGAATAGGTGTCATGGCCGCTTACACTACGACAGGAAATTCCAAATATTCACATTTTTAATTGGGTATATTAATGTTAATAAAGGTGCTTTTTTTTTCTTTTTTAAATAATGAGTTATTTATGAATAAAAAGTTATACTGAATTGAATTAAAACAACTTTTCAACTGACTGGAGTATTCCTTTAAAATAAATCTCATTTCCAAAACCACTGATATTTGTTCAATTTTTAACGCTGATTTAAGCTTTAGTCGCAACAAATTTATATTTTTCTCTTTAAACTGTCGAAACATAACATTTATTTAAATGTAAAATTCACAAATAAAATTCACCCCCTTTTTTCCCTTTTTTCTTGTTTAAATCAATGATCAACAATATTGGGATACGGATTTATATAAGTTTAATAACTTGTTTTCGGATCCCCTTAATTAATTCATATTCATTACTATTGTTGTATTTAAATTGTTGTACTATATTCATATGTATTGATTAATAAAATGTGTTTATACTAACAATATTCCAGAATCAAACAAATGAATAAATATAACATAGCATCTTTCCTTTACATTGTCAAGATTCTATACATGTATTTATAAACTATTGACCTGAGTAGCCTTGCTAAACCATGCGGAGTCAGTGTGTCTTAAATCGGTCATCCAATCAGGACGATCATTATTGTCCAAGATAAAAATACATCGCTAAAATTACATGTGGGTGTTTCTCCACTTCAACTCGTAAATTTACATAGAAATCGGAGATATTTCGTCATAAAACTTCACACGTGGTTTTGTCTATCATATTTCTTGAAGACAAGCATAAAATTGTATTGCATTTATCAATATTTTATGAGTACCAACAGTTTTTTCTACACCGTATCTGTTCACGTGACTACACATGCTACTCTCAGTGACTCGTGATCCACATTAGCACGTATCACCAGTATTTTGTGAATATGGTATATAAAAAATGTAGCCGTAAAACACACACAGAAAAAGTAGTTCCGACCACGATATGGCGGGAAATTTAGCGAGATTGAAAATAAAAACGTTAAGTTCACTGTGAAATTTTCATTTTTATTTTTTCATATGATCATTATTGACGTAATCCTACTTATATACATTGTCCCATTAACGCCTTCAAAATTGATTGTTTAATTATCAGTAGTATTTGATAACATTAAAGGAAATTATCAAAGATTCCACGATATAACTGAAATACTGCTAACGTTGGTGCTAAACACCAACCAATCAAGAATTATTAAGAGATTATTATTTATCAATTTTCACAATACAACCCTTTTCAACCCATGACATCCACTGTAATTTTACAAAGGTGAAAAGGCTCATATGGACGTCTAGGGTTGATATGGAGTGTGATGTGATAATTGCTATTTATCATATATTTCAAATTCCATAAAAGAACATATCTAGACTTCTGCTATCTGCAAACGTTTCATGTCTATATCAAAGGCATATAGTTTAATATGTCTATTAATGGATTTTGTATCAGTACATATTGTCAATAAAGATAACACAGTAGATTATATACTTATAATACTATATTTACAATGTCTATGTATCAATCACTTCATCTGGAACCGGATTAAGCCATGATTTATGAAAGAAATATAATCTGTTTTGTTTGAAGTTGATAATATATAGTCCGACAAAAGTTAAGCACCACCTGACTTGTTTCAATAATATCTTTTCTAATAATGAACTTATTTCAAATCGGTTTGCTGTTTTCGCTACCTGTACACACATACTTACTTACCTGTGAAACAGGTTATTGATCGATTTTTATTTATGTGTATATGACAGGGTGTGTAAAGTGCCACGTGTACTTTTCAACATTTGTGTTTGCGAACGAAAGCTGATTTTTTTTTGTAGAGTTTTAAGTTTCATTTTCTATTGGTTTGGTATGGTGCGGCGAAAGTTAACCATACCAGAAAGGTGGCAAGCTGTTGGCATGCATAACGGTGGTTTTAGCCATAGAAGGGTGGCAGACCACACAGGGTTAATCATTCCATCATTGCACGACTGATGCAGCGTTTTCGTCAAACGGGGAATGTTACTGACCGTCCACCTGCAGGTAGTCCTCGCAAAACGACACCGAAAGAAGACCGGCTCATATCCAGACGGGCGCGGCAACGGGCGTTCAGTACAGCTGGTGCACTTCGTGGTAATTTAGCCTTTAGAGGCCACATTAGCACACGCACTGTAATCAGACGCCTCCACCATCAGGGAATTCGAGCGCGACGACCCATAAAACGTCCACAATTGACATTACTTCATCGCCATGCTCGATTTGACTGGTCACATGATCATTTGGGGTGGACTATTCGCACATGGAGACGGGTCCACTGGTCTGATGAAAGTCGTTTTTTGATACGCCCTACCGACGGTCGTGCAAGGGTTTGGCGCCAACGAAACACTTCATTTCAGGACAACCACATTTTGGGAACAACTGCTTTTGGGGGTGGGGTGTAATTGTCTGGGGTTGTTTTTCCTTTGACTGTAAGTTGGACTTGTACGTTCTTGATGGTAATCTGACAGGCCAAAAATACCGTGACAATGTGCTCGCTCCACGCGTAGTCCCCCATTTCGACAATCATGCGTTGGCTGACAGGCCAATGTTCATGGACGACAACGCTAGGCCACATAGAGCCCGAATTGCACAACATTTTTTACAGCAAGAGGCAGTTCAGACAATTCCATGGCCTGCGATGTCACCAGACATGAACCCTATAGACCATGTATGGGACTTTATTGGCCGAAAAATTAACCAACGCAATCCAAAATGTCAAAATATTGACGAATTAAGAACTGCTATCTTACAGGAGTGGCAACACTTCCCCCCAAGAACGGCTTAGGCGTCTTGTGCGAAGCATGACGAGGCGTGTTACAGAACTTCACAATAAACGCGGTGGATATACTCGTATTGATTTTTATGCCTTACACATACGTACAATAGATGCATTTAAAAGTTCTTAAAATCTGAAGACTCTGCATTTTAATGCAATGTTAACAATTTCCATCAAAGACAAACTGGTTTTACGTTTTTCCAGCACCTGTTTTGAACCCCATTTTTTCCACATCATAGTCACGTCTTTCAGGATGATAAATACGTAGTAGATTGGTAATTTTAGAGCCCTTGGTGTAGTCTTTCAAGAAGTGTAAGAAAAATGGTGATATCTATTTTAATGTTTTAACAGTATTGATGTAAAAAATATATCGATAAAAATATAGAATGGTGCTTAACTTTTGTCGGAGTGTATATAATTACTCGATAATTATCTACTCTCCAACCTCGCATCCATCCAACACAACTTTTTTTATTTATTTTTTTTATTTTATATTTTTTTATCAATTCGTTAATTATATTATTTACAATATATTTTCTATATGTATTATATGCATGCTCAGAATGATCATTATACTATGTGAATTTATTTTATCCTGCAATGAGCACTCTAGTAAGCAAATAACATGTGTCGAATACAGGTGTGCTGCATTTTGTATAATATACAAATACAGCTTCAAGACGCGCCACATGTTATAAATAGAACATACAGATCTGCCATCTTGAAAATGTGAAATCCTACATGTCATATTTACAACAATACACACAAAAGTAATTAAAATGCTTACCTTGAAAACTTATTTTAGTTAAATTGTATCAAACTTGAAGCGTACACGAAGCCAAATAACGTCTAATCTTTACGTTTCAAACTGGAAGTCTTCATATGACGTCAATGACGTCATCTTGGTTATGTTCAGTTTGTGAGTGAGCTGCCGGAGTTTATACATAGATAATTTCCTAAAAAACAGTGTTTAATCATATAGTAAACGTTTATTTACGATTTAAAATTGCAAGATAAATACAATACATGTGCACTGTCGAAGCATATAGGTAAATATGTGTATTCGGCGGGAAAAGACTCAGCGATATTTTGTATAATATACGAATACAGCTTCAAGACTTACTTTGGGGCCCACGAAAGGTTTGAGGAATATTTATTTTTCTAAATTAAAAAAAAAAAAACACTACCTAACCTAAATTGCAGGATAAAAACAATATTAGTGTATTGTAGAAGAATATAGAAAATATTTGTATTCGGCACAGAACTGGGGAAAAATGCTCGGCTAAAACCTCGCATTTTCCTCCCAGTTCCTTAGCCTCATACAAATATTTTCTATATTCTTCTACAATACACTAATATTGTATATGTATTAATGGGAGAAGACTTCATAATTTGGCAAAACTTGTGTCCTATTCCTTTTGTTAATTTACAAATAAAATCACCATAAACTAAACAAAATACTTCTTAACATGATATGACAGATTACTTAAACTAAGGTACTCCTACCTCAGGCATAGGTGACCTTAGCTTATTATAGCTATCCCCTTTAGGCACTTTGGATTTATTTCTCACACAATTTAAATTATTTGGCCTTCCAATCTTCTATTTTGAGTGTACCTGATGAAGGTTATTTTGAGTGTAACTGATGAAGGTAATTTTGAGTGTAACTGATGAAGGTTATTTTGAGTGTAACTGATGAAGGTTATTTTGAGTGTAACCGATGAAGGTTATTTTGAGTGTAACTGATGAAGGTTATTTTGAGTGTAACCGATGAAGATTATTTTGTGTGTAACCGATGAAGGTTATTTTGAGTGTAACCGATGAAGGTTATTTTGAGTGTAACTGATGAAGGTTATTTTGAGTGTAACTGATGAAGGTTATTTTGAGTGTAACTGATGAAGATTATTTTGAGTGTAACTGATGAAGGTTATTCCAGAAATGCACCGTGCGCACTAAATTAAGGAATAACAGTACTGTATTTGAAGAGTTGTCGGTATCAATTGTGGATTTGACGGTCGCAAATGCTGTACGACAACTCTTCAAATACAGTACTGTTATTCCTATTCTTATGAAATTCTCCCAACGTGTACACACTAGTTTGAAAACATACAAATAAATGACGAAATATATGCACTTTTCAAATTCCTTCCGCTAAAAAAATAGTAATGTAGTTGTTTAAGGATCCGCCATCTTGAAAACATGAAATCCTACATGTCATATGTACAACAATACACAAAAATAATTAAAATGCCTACCTTGAAAACTTATTTTATCTATTCTATCTAAATTGAAGCGTACACGAAGCCAAATAACGTCTGATCTTTACATTTTAACACTTTCCCACTTACACAAGCTTTTGAATCTGTGCTCATTTCCTTTGACAGTGACGTCTAGAAACCCCCGTTTCCCCGCCGTTATATAATAAGCACTTGAAATCTGAAACGAGCACCTGTGATTAAAAATAAAACAGGACGTGCTCGTAATATGACAGTTTGAATTAGATACGGCTGTTCTTGTGTCATTTACACGAATGTTGGTCACGTAATTTTAAATATGTTTAATATATTTAATTACATTTTACATATAAATATCATGGTGAAAACATGTATGGTCAAATGTTGTCATACATTGCGTAATCGGTTTACTTCCGATAAAATCTGTTAAACTAAGGTCTATCTCCCTCTGCCACGTCCATGC
>MJUT01006195.1:440814-451552 GCA_002080005.1 Gigantidas platifrons | reverse complement strand
TGCACAATGTGTGAAGACTGTCTGATTGTTTCTGCACAATGTGTGAAGACTGTCTGATTGTTTCTGCACAATGTGTGAAGGCTGTCTGATTGTTTCTGCACAATGTGTGAAGGCTGTCTTTGTTTCTTCAATCACCAATTAGATATTTAATGTCCGTCCAGTATCTGTGAGATCCTGTTAATATTTTGTCCATGTAGATATTGCTTAAACAAATGATCAGTTGGACTGTTGTTTCATTGAGCAAACACTATAAGAATCTAACCAAGCGGACATCATCATCGTCTCATGGAATTTGACTTGTTCTCGCCATAATATGACTGAAAAATTGCTAATTTGGCATTATAAGAACAACTACACATTCACTCTCCTGTGTTATAAAAGATCAATGTAAGAGTCCACTGTTTTAACTTTTTATAGAGCGAATAACCATATATTGATGTAGTACTTTGTCATCTACCGAACCTTACTTTGACATAAACATGCAAAAACTCAAATTTAAAAAAACGTAATAAAATATTTTAATAATAATAAAACAATATACTTTATAAACAAAATATAACAAATACAATATTGCACGGACTTCATAAAGTTGGTCTGTATCCTAACAGTGGCACCATCTACAAATAGAAAACAACATCATAAAAACGAATTATCTATAAGGAGATCGGATTCGTGTTTATTTCAAATCAATCACTGAAAGACAATGGACCCAGGCTCATTAAATTTACCTTAATGGATCTGCGATCATTAAAATTTTGACATTGGAAGAAGACAATTGCAATCCGATTGAACATATTGATTTTTCGATATATAAAGTTCTTTTTCAGTTTAATATCCGTTGTTTTTAGTGCCGAGGTGTGTTATATTCTTACAAATTTCCAATTTTATGATATACTATTTGTATATTTTATAGACTTGAAACCGTGCTTGCATCAGAGGTCGTCCTGGCCATGATCGTATGGTAGTTGGGTTTGCAACTACCTATGCAATCAGTACCGTACCTATCCCCGCTAAAGTTATGAGTTCGAACCCCGTTCATGGCGAGGTGTACACGATACAACATTATATGATAAAGTTTGTCAGTGACTCGTGACAAGTCGGTGGTTTTCTCCGGGCACTCCGGTTTCCTCTACCAGTAAAACTGACCGCAATGATATAACTGAAATATTGTTGTAAGTGGCATTAAACACTATAAACGATTTACCATATTTTCGTCAGAAAATTGCTAAAATATAGATTTTTACGTTATGATATTATATATGCTATATATTTCTCTCTCACTTACCTGTAATTACATACAATGCAGATGTGACAATAAATTTCGTGGAAACGCCTACAAATCAGGATTTCAAAAACTATATATGAATCAATATCTTTGATCTAAAGAAATTCAACAGAACCAAAGACATCCCTGTTTCCTGATTTACCCCAACATTAAAAGAATCGGAGAGGTAGAAGAATCGAATCGACCGGAGGAATAATACAGAATCCATTAAACCGATACATTTGTGTCAAATCCCAATTATACATAATTTAGTAACTCTGACCATCAAAGCAATAACAATTAAGTCTATATTCTTCTCATTAAAACGTAATATTGATCGGATGAAAACGATATTCTCCAAGAAATCTACCATGATTATTCATCCTTAAAAAAAACCGATTCAATTTCGTAACAGATTTTAACGATTGTCACATAAAACTAGACGTTTTCGAGAGAACAAAATATAAATTATAAATAAGTCATCTAAAATTTCTTAGTCAAATTGTTCAATAATATTAGTTAAAGTAACAAAAAAATCGACTTTGGTTTGCATATTGTTACATGAATAAAATGAATATTTTTTATTATTTGCAGTCCAGTCATAATGTTTAAGGAAAAATTGTGTGACCTGACTGTCATGTAGCTTTTTCTCAATGAAACACTAGGCTCAGCTTATCCTGGTTATAATGAGTGATTGATTGATTGGTTGGTACTCAACGCCAACTTTAGCAGTATTTCAGCTATATAACTTGGCGTGAACAAATTGTTATTAACTTGGACACCTACGTGACCCTTTGAAATAAAACAAATGGTCTGTTTATTTGCAAAACATACCTCCAAATAGTATTCAACTTTCGTGGTTATATATATGCATACAAATATTTCTTAGCACATTACATGACAAAGCTGAATACAATCAGTGTTATTGACCATAATTTCACAGAATAATATTTTCAACATTTTCCTTTCAAATTAGAAATTGTATTTTCTCTCATTATTGCCCAAGTTAAATTATTGTCAGGTGCTCTTTTGGTGCTTAAATTTTAATATCTCCATCTTGAATTTCTGATAAACACACACAATTTAAACGAAAATCTTGGAAGGATTATCAAATGAACATTAATGTACAATTTTGTAGTTCCCATAGAGAATATGTTTCCATATTTCATATCTCAAGCAAATATCCTTGATGGTGGCCATTTTGGATTTCAGAATGACATGAACTGTGTAGAGAACATTTCAGGAAACATTTGTACCGTGATTGCGTTAAGTGGGCTCTGAGAAAACGGTATTTATAACATTTTCCATTAGTGTTTTTCTCTCTTGAAACTAAGTACAGTCGTCTTCTATTTTTAGATTTCCAATTAAAGTAAAATAAAACACCATGATTGTCAAGAACGATCAAAGTACCACGCATGCGTGATTGATTTCAAAGAGTGCCATCGTTTTGTGAAGTACCAGGCATTCATGCGGGATCGATTTCAAACAGTTCCGTCGATTTATGAGGAGACGATTTCCTATATATTCCCCCAATAAAGGTCAACTTATTTAAACTGTTGCCAACATTCGAAAGCTATCATGCATTTGAAGTGACAAAAACAAAATCAGACATTGCAAAAAGGCTATGCAACATATATTTTCATTCCCATCATGTTACAATTATATCAAATTCAAATTCAAAATTGTATTGTCATTAAACAATACAGTTTGTGACAATTATACAAATTATACAAATAAACATGTAACAAAGAGAACATAAGATCGACATTATCAATCACCAAATGTTTTGATTTCTTTCTCATTCAGCACATTAGAACATTTAATTGGTCACAAATGACCAATTGTTCGAAATATAATTTGTGCATAGGAAAGGCCAATATAAATATACATAAATATATAAAATATGCAATGTTCGCCGACACCCCCCCCCCCCCAAGCAATTTAGCATATATAGTGGTTATGTTATTAGTGCGATTTAAAAGTGAACCATCTACAGACAACATGCTAATGTTGGTGTTAAACACCAATCAATCGATCAATCAATCAGACAACATGTAAGCATGGTAGTAGACAGTTGACAAATGAGTGTTCAAAAATGAACTGTGAAATCTATTACAAATCTTACCGGAATTGATTCTGTTCACATGATCACTGGATCTTTAATGGCTCTGATTCACACCTGAAAATATAGACCAATACATGAACTTTACCAACTATTCACAGTCCACGAAATGAACATTTGAATTTACTGTTCCGAATCAAATTCTCGAATTTATTTTTATTTATTACCTAATAGTATATTAATTACCTTTCTATTGGGAATATTTTAGTTTTAACCATATTTCACTTTTAATTTGTTTCTCGGGCAATAGAACGTTCTATTGCCCGCGACCTTTTGACCCGCTTTATGATTGGTCAAATACGTCTCATGAATATTCATTAGCTGGACCAAATCTTTTTCAATGCGTCTAAATTCCAAATGTAATAAAACGTTCGAATGATAACTCATAATTTGTTATTGTTAACTGTTTTAAAAAAGACAATTTAATTACTTTATTCTTATCTCTCTATCCCAAAACTTTGAAAGTACAAAAATATGCATCCCAAAACTACTATTAGGTAATAGATTGATTTGATTTGATTTTTGGTGTTTAACGCCACTTTCAACAATATTTCAGCTATATCATGGCGACCAGTTTTAGTGGTGGAGGAAGCCGGAGTACCCGGAGAGAACCACCGACCATGGGTAAGCAACTGGTAAACTTTATCACTTGCGGTTGCGAGTCGAGTGCACCCTTTTTTGTAATTTACAAAGCCGGGCGCGAACCCACGCCGTATTGGTGATAGGCTTGTATGAGTTGTTAGATCCAGCGACCTAACTCATTGAGCCACCCGGGCCCCCTATTAGGTAATAAAACAGTTATTTAATGTGTAGCCAGGAACAGCTCAAGTGTTCTATTGTCCTCAGCCGTTGGCTTCGGGCAATAGAACACTTGAGCTGTTCCCAGTACCTTGGGGAATATATTCTGGTCTATTGCCTGGCTACACATTAAATAACTGTATATATAATAATTATAAATAGCCTCACAATTTAGACAGTCCATGATATAGTGGAAACATTTTAAGACACTCATACAGTTTGGCCTGTCCATGATATAGTGACACGACTTTGAACACTCACAATTGTACCTGGCTATATCGACCATGTGGAAAACTTTTCAGACAGTCTAATCTTTTAATGTATCTTACAACAAATAAATCACTGTCTACATGTACATGTAACGGTTGTAATAGTTTAGGAGATATGGTTATGGTCAGGTGTCGAACGCCACTTTCAACAATATTTCAGTTATATAGTGGTGGTCAGTTTTATTGGTAGAAGAAAACAGAGTACCCGGAGAAAACCACCGAACTACCGCAAGTCACTGACAAACTGTATCACATAATGTTATCTCGCCATGAATGGTATTCGAACTCACAACGTTAGTGGTGATAGGCACTGATTGATTAGGTAGTTATAAATCCAACTACCATGCGATCTCGACCACGACGTCCCCTGCAATAGTGTACACTGTTACACGATTTATAATCTATTAGTTTTGTCTGATTTTTAACTCTGGATGAACTAATTGATTTTTTATACATACCTTACAAAAGATGGTTAATCATCCGTTGATCTACTCTCCTTTGGGAACCAGACATTTCTTTCTTCTCTGTTGTGTATTGTTTCTTTCATATTCACACATGTATTAATAATACACAGTGTGTATCGATCATAAATGTCATGTAATTATTCAAAATATTCAATATAGAAAAAATATAATTCTCAAAAACCAAACTTGTGTGTTGTACAAAAATATTCTCTCTATGACTTCTTTCTTCTCTTTTTTTTATCTGTAACAAGCAAACAAAAAAGATTGAAATAGAAACAAATTTAAAATCAAAAATATATAAAATTAGATTTAAAGAAATTGACACTGTTTGAAATTCGGCGTGTTTGCATTGACAAATATAAAAGGCAACGAATGAAACATTTTTAAAAGTCGCTTTCATATAGATAAGGGCATGATAAGCTCCAAATAAAAGACATCCTGATCAAACGGGCAAATTAAATTCCATGTTCATTGAAATCGAAATTTTGAAGAATTAATTTCTGTCATATAACGTCTATAAAATTCATAATGAAAATTCGTTTTCATTGAAGTAATAGGCCTAAGAAATGGGGCACCAAATGGGGTGGTGATTTAATTTGATCTTACAATTATTTGTGTTTCTTCGTCTCTATTTATATTTGTATTTGCCTGTGTTTTTTGTGTGCTTGAGTGTGAGCTTTTCTGTCTGTCATTTTTGTTTTAGTGTAAACATATTTTTATTGATTAATTACAAATACAATACAAACTATAACAATGACAATTACAATAAATTTCATAACAGTAATCAACCAATGGGATTCGAAAACAAGTTATAAAAACTTATGTAAATTCGTTTCCCATTTTTGTTTTGTCTAGTTTTTATATGTATTGCCATATTTCAAATACAAATACTAATGATTTTCTTGACTTTACAGGACCCCTGGGTCTATTAAAATGGCGACTTTCATACCATTTCATGTTATTTAATGGTAAAATCTTTATCTCCATCAATTAATCACATTTAAAAATAAAGTTATAGATCGTACATCTTGATAAAACAACTTTCAATGAATGGATGAAAAAACGAAATTATGATTTTGATCACCAGATCAGCGAACTTCTCAATAAAATGTCCATTATTAATTTGTAATAAAAACAAGACTAAGATCGATTTCTCCATAAACACCACGGTCATCAGCTATTAAAATTTCTTTTCATGCGAAAAAATGAATGGGTAGTATTTCTGGAGATTCCTGTTTGTCCTTCCGTTTAAATATGAATTCTTAGAGAGGTATCATTTCGTTTCCGACAATAAATTGTTGTAAACAATCAATTTAAGGATCAAACTGACATAAAATGAGGGCAATAAATTAATTACATGGTTTTAATACCTTGGAGACAGAATGATATAGAACCAAATATTCGTGAAAGCAGTGATAGCAACACTATAAATATATTCTAAAGAAAGACGACAACTTGAGGTTTTTTCAAGAATGTCTTATGTTGATAGTAAGCCCCGGTGCATGCAATGAAAAGGGTAACTGTTCACAAGGATGTGCAAATATAGAATATACATACATTTGTATATTGTCCGGGAATATAAAATCTATTTGTACGAATTTTAGCTCCACACAATTCCAATCTGGCTTAACGCGGACGTAGAAGAGAACACCATTTAAACCAGTTCTTGTCTTTGAGTCTCTACTCTTACAGAAGAGCAAGGTACCATGATACTTTATACAGTCATTATTCGCAATCGTAACTACTCGGCCATTCTCGCTACCTTCCAATAACCTCGTAAGTAGGTAGTAGAAATTCTTCTTAAATTGTTTGCCGGAAGATAAGCCGCACAAAAATATAGTCCAAAGTAAAATCTAATCATGCACAACTAATTAAAATTTTAAATTTTATCCATGAAAATAATTGAAATATAGAAAATCGTTTAAAATATAACTTTATCAAACTTTCATGTAACTGACATGTGAAAAGTAGTTCTATTTATTCGCCACCTACTTACGAGGTCACATATATATATATATTATATGGCCGAGTAGCTACGATTGTCATTATACGTAGTTGCATGAAATGAAAATTTATCCAAATGCCCTTCATATAGGTGGAACTGTTGACCATCACTTTTTAAAATTTCTTTTCAAAGGGTTTATAGAAACTTAATAAAACGTAGGTATCTAATTTAGTGTGCACGACACGTTTCTGGAATAACCTTCATCAGGTACTCTCTAAATCGAAATATAGGAAAGCCAAGAAATTTAAAGTTTTGGGAGCAATAAAACCAAAGGGCCTAAACAGGATGGCCAAAATAGACTAAGGTCACTTATTATGCCTGATGCTGAGGAGGTTCTTAGTAAATCAGTAATACTGTTCCTTCTATCTACGTCGCTGAACCTGTGTGATATCACTATTGGTTTGTTTGGTTTATTAGAAACATTAATTTTCCACTTTTTATCAATATATGTAATTATTACACCAACATCACAGCTTGTCTTGACACAGAACAATGTATATCAACCGTTACTGTGGCGTTCACGGGTTATTCTTAACACCTGATACAAAAATCTATCATATCTGTGAAAAACGTCGAGGTAGATATCACATTTACAACGTTTTATCAAATTATTGGATGTCTGTGTCGTAATCTTCATTCATGCTAATGAATTAATTGTGTTTAATACGAACATCTTATTGCTTTTTTCTCATTAACTGTTGATGTTTTGTTCACGATCGTTAAAATTTATCTGTAAGAACACAAAACCGATAACGACCGCTGAATGTGATCAAAGAATAGTGTGTTGTTCTACAAAATGCCAGTTTTACATAATCGCAGTTTTTCGTTTACTTTATATTACTCGTCTAAACATGCAATACTTAACAAAAGGCATAAACTACATTTGTTTTCAATTATTCAAGCACATTTTTGTTTGGCATTGTTTTTTATTATTGTTTATTTATTATTATCTATATTTTTAATTTATTTTATTGAGGAAGGATGGAAATTTAAATGCTAACAAGCTCAAAATCGAACTTTAATTAGGGAAAGAGAAAGGCGTAGACAACATTTTTTTTTAATTATTCAAACATATTTTTGCTTGGTAATTTTGTTTTTAAATTTTGTATTTATTTTACTTAGGAAGGCCAGAAATGTAAATATACTAACATTGGTCAAAATCGAACTTTAATCAGGGAAAGGGAAAAACCAATAAAGGCCATTAAAAATAATATTTTTAAAACAAGTGGTTATTGACAAGGCAAAGTAAATAGAAAATGTTATCATTAATTCATAAATAAACACATCAGACTTTTATATTCCCCCATCATGCCTAAATCCTCCATCACCGATTTTAAAATGGCTCCTAAATGTGAAAGGCTTTGTACTGAAGTACAAATCGATGGTGACTAATGGGATGGTAAATGTTTGTGTATTCAGAGGATATCATTTTATAGAGTCGTAATTTCAGGACTTTAAAAGTAAACACAGAGAAAACTATCCTCATATATTTATGGCTCTTTATGCGCATGGATTGTTTTTTAAAACCCTTTTTACTTAAATAATGATGGCAACTCTTTGTGTTTTTCAATTTTTATATTTCTTTGCAAAATTGTCAACTGATGAGCATTTTAAAACTGTATAAACGGGCAGTAATTGTGTGAACGTGTATATGATTAGAAACTATAAGTACCATCACTTAGAAACATTTCTTTTCTTGATCAAGACAAAAATATCAATTTGTTATGAAATGTACTTTGAATTTGTTTGATTTTTATTTCTTTTGTTTATTACATATTTAATTAAAGACTCTCAAAAGATAGCATTTAGTGCAATTTAACGGATGTACTATAATACCTTCATGGTGCAACGAGTACATTGTAAATAGACAGATTGCTTAAAATTATCGAATTTGAAGCTGCTTCATTTCGTTTGTCTTACTAATTTTAGTATCCAAAATAACTACTAAAATAAATAAATAGCATCGGTGGTGTAATGGTTAGCGTGTCCACCTCGAGTGGTAGATCGTTGGTTCAAGCCCCGGTACGATCAAACCAAGGAGTATAAAATTGGTATGCGTCGCTTCCCTGCTATGAGAAAGAGAAAAGATTGGTCGGCTCGGAATGAGCATAATGAGTTCGAGTAGAGCAATTTGTCTACCCGCGGAATGTAGTTTCAGTGAGCTAGCACTATACAAATCCAACTAAGCATGTTGGTCAAGAACAAAGCTGACAGCATTACCATTTTAGCTTGTTCTCAACATGATATAGCTGAAAATATTGGTGAGTTGGCGTTAAACAACAATCACTCACTCACTAAAATAAATACATACCTTAGATCTGACTTGCTTCCCAATGAACTTTATTTTTCGGTCTGGTTTTTGAAAATGTTGAAAATGTTTCCATATCGTGTGGCAATGATGAGTGGCTGTATCTTTTTTTTGTATTAGTACCGTATTCGTTTTCCGACCATTCCCAGATTGCAACTGAATCTGATATCATTTCTGGTTTGACGTCTTCAACACATGCCTAAAATATGCACACCAAGCTTGAATAAATGTGTTTAAAATCATTTTTGAGTTTATCAGATTAAAAATCAGAAAATAAGGACATTACATGCATAAATTTAAACAGAAATACATGCAAGAACGTGCACTATAATTTTTACTTCGTAAAACGTTGTTTCTTACTCCACATAAAAATCTTCTTCGCCACTACATGGTATTAACATAAAGGGATTGTGGGTGATTAACAACAATACCTCATTAATCCCATGGTGGTCAGTCCTAATGGTAGCAGATATAAGATTATCAGAAGAAAACCACCGTCCTTCCACATGACACTTTTGTCTGGTAATCGTGAGCCCTCGGTTCCCTCTAACTACAACAAAATCTGAGGGGTCACAAGTACCAGACTAATGCCACTTTACTTATAGTTTGATAAATTTAAGATATTGAAATCGTCTTTTAGTTATTTGTAGTTTGCAATAGTCAGAAATTCGTTTTTGTCTTCGTATGATACATGTACATGTAATGATTTCAGCCCCAAACTCTATCGTCAATTAGCCACTACAACTACCTGTTAATGTTGTATGTATGTGAATTAACTTCAAATCAAAAGAAAATGATGTAAAGACAGAGTGCATAAATAAATATGTGTGTCCTCATGACTTGATTTATTATGTATTATACATGTCTTACTTCTGTATTACTGTCGTAAACATATAGTTGAAAGTGGCGTTAAACACCATAACCCTAATCCTAACCCTGTCGTAACCAGTTTGTAATATCTCTGTACCTATGTATCTACAATGGTTATCAGAATAAACAAAACGAATATATATTAAAGAAAATGATGTCAAAATATAAAAAGGACATGATGTTATAGGTACTACATAAGTATGTAATGACAGTGGTTTAAGAGAATAAAGATATACATGTATATGTGTAAAGTAGAAAGTCGTAGATGGATGGAATTTACCAATTGTTCCCTTTCCCAGGGTGTATACATTGAAAGTGTTAGAAATTATAGTCAATTGCTGTAATTATCTAAAATCATTTTGTCAACTTGTCATGTTGTTATATCTAGTAAACTATCCTTATAGATATGGATACATGTATTTTCTATTGACACAATATGTAATAAATATATACAAGATTATATTTAGATTAACAGATATTGTGCACTTCCTATTGTATTTTGACAGAAATTTGACAAGGGGAAATTAAAGCTGATAATTTGTTGTAATTGTACCAATTTCGTACTTTTTTTTTCTTTAAGATTTTATTAATTGCTATTCAATTTCACGTTAATATCGTTTAAAAATGCACCCCCCCCC
>MJUT01006195.1:397114-411093 GCA_002080005.1 Gigantidas platifrons | reverse complement strand
CAGTTCTCCATGCTTCACCAATAAAACCACGATTCTATTACATAAGTATTTTTAAATTAATGTATGTATACTATTCTGCTAGCTAACAATTTAACTATCGTGCACCTTTCATGTTTCACGGTGCATGACTCTCTTCCACAGTCGGGAAGCCATGCATTGATTCCGTACCTCCACCAACCAAAGTCAAGTCTCGAAATCAAGGGACGCAACTCTTTTTTTTTAGACAGATGACGCTTTAAACTTGAGCGGCCATGCATTTGTTTAAGTCGACACCCTATGTGTTTTTACTGAATATCTTCATAAATAATACTAAAAGAAGTATTCATTCTACTTCTACTTCTACTTGGTACAAATCACTGTCATCTTTGACCATTATGATTCGGTTTACTTTTGCGCAGCGTGAATGGCAACCTATTGAGATAAAGTTTTGAACTGATAGATAGTATATGATTGAATAAAGTACTGTAGTAAAAAAGGGAGAAGGTAGTAAAAAGACTTTTTCAGTTCCTCTAGTTAGACCAATCCGGCTACCGAAGCGGCCACTGGGCATACACCCAACCGGCACAGCTCTAACTATCATTGGGACTTACTTCCAGATTGCATTTTCAGTTCCTCTAGTTAGACCAATCTGGCTACCGAAACGGCCACTGGGCATACACCCAACCGGCATAGCTCTAACTATCATTGGAACTTACTTACAATCTGGGCCCTAACTAATGATTAAAATGAGAGAGTACATAGCCCCCGCTTGAAGGATACCAAGTCGGAGGCCTCAGCTACTGCAGCTGGCAAAGAGTTCCATAGTCGTGTGGTCCTCGGGAAGAAACTGTACTTCAGTGTGTCTGTTCGAGTATGTGGCTGTAGTATCTTTTTGGAGTGGTTGGATCTTGTTCTTGACGGTGCTGGTGTTAAGTAGTCGGCAGCCGGTATGTCTACAAGGTTGTTAATGATCTTAAATAGCATTGTCAGTTGTATTTTTGCTCTTCTGGATTGTAGACTTTCCCATTGTAGTGATTCCAACATGTCGCTTACGCTACTGGTGTTTCTGAATCTGTTAGTTTTTATTGAATCCATTTTTTAAATAAAATTTTAACGTGACTGACGTATGAATACGTGTATTTATGATATCGTTTGCTTGAAATCAACGTTGGAACTCGGGATACCGCTGCTGATGAAATGTTGACCCAAAAAATGGCGCTAAAAATCCAGTCTTAAAATAAGTGGAACAATTGCATCCCATTGGCTAGTTATTAATAAATTTGGTAAAAATAGCCAGAATTACGTATTAGAGTATGGGTGACTTGCATATTTCCCCATCATACGTCACTCGAATTCCATATTTGGATGTAAACAAGAAGCACTATATTTCGAGATTTTAACCAAATATGTCTGGGTTTTTTCAGAGTTTGATCGATCTATTAGGATGAAAATGTGATTGTTTCTGATTAAACACGAAAGAACTACTTGACCATTCATAATCACATATATATAGATTTATTTTATTCCATTTTAACAACAAATCTTTCATTTTTGTTGATTGCAAGGTTCCATGGTATTTATGGACATGTCCAAATATTGACATAATATTAACAAACACATTTTAGAAATAAAAAGGTCTGCATTATAATGTACGATCTTGTCATGCAGAGAATGGTGAAAGATTATGTTAAATTCACACTAGATTAACCTATAGCACAAGGCTACATATTTAATGCCAAACATTACACCCCCCCCCNNATTTTCAGTCTGTTTTCCTGAAATACTTATTGATGTTATTTTTTAGTACCTCCAGTTATAATTAGTTTTAAATCATTATAGGTAGATGTATATGGACATGGCATTTTTATTTTTTTCTAACAAGTTACAGATTCTATTAAATAAAATGGATGTTTGTTTTGTGTTAGTTTCAGATTTTATGAGTATAAATGCAAAGCTTCCTGTGATGTTTATTTGTTGAATACTTGAATAAATAAGAATAGGAATTTATGATAAATCTTATATTTTTCTATAAAGACTGGTTTGTAATATATTCATACAGGTTTGATAATTAATATATATGTTTTTTCTTCTAAAAAATCCATGAATTAAAAAAATGGGCCAGCATTCCAATTATTTTAAAGTACATCATCAAAGAAATGCAGGCCCTTTGGGTATACTTGTGGACTGGATATCTCCTCTAACTGATACATTCATTTAATTCAGGAAGTTTCAGATGCTCCTGAATTTTATTTGTTTGTAAAAAAAATTATATTGTATTTGTAAGAAATGTGAAATTAAGTTCAAACTTTGTATTCTATGTCTACTGAAAATAGTCTGCTTGAAAATGATGAGCCTGTTAATAAAAAGGTATTTCCTAGTGGAAGTAAGAGTGTTGAAGTTGAAAAAAAGAGCTTTTTTTTTAAAACCATTTTAATTTATGTAAAAGAGTGGAGATAACACTACTATAAATATTGAAACATTATATTTTCAAACAGTATAAGTGACAAATTTTTAGACAAAGATCAAGTTTTCAAGCCACCTTGTGTCATAAACATTATAATATATTTAGTCATTCAGAAGATTGTGTAATGTGTGAAACTTCATCTGAAAGTCAAGATACTAAGATAAATTATATATTGTTACAACAGTTGTATCACATTTTCTAGGTCAGAAAGTAGAGCAGAAACAAGATCTCAAACTTTTCAATTTCTTTTAGATATTTTGAACAAGAACCAAGTTTTGAACAAGTTTCTACAGACATGTAGACCTGTATACACTTCAATATGTTGCTGAATTTGTTATTCATGGTTTTTTTGCGGGATGAAAAGTTACTTCTGTTGACTGTTGTTTATGAGAAATATAATTCTCTTTTTCTATGAATTTTAATGCTGAATTTTATAAATTCTTTTACAGAAAAGAATTTTTGAAAATTTGCCCCTTCATTCACTTTTTTTCCAGTCATTGGATCAAATTAAATAATTTTTTTTTAACTTCAATTTTAAACAATATTAACCAATACTTGGTTAGTTTGCCAACAGAAAACACATTCATTCCAGTCATTTTATTTACTTAGTGAAATTTGGAATTCTAGTTTGTCCTTTCATGTGAATTCAAGTCCTTCTGTGTGTCTTTTATGTGAATGCTAGTCATTCAATGCATGTCTTTTATGTGAATGCTAGTTATTTTGTATGTATTTTTTATGTGAATGCTAGTCATTTTGTGTGTGTCTTTTATGTGACTGCTAGTCATTCTGTTAGTGCATGTCATGGGGAAAATTATTGCAACCTAAGCAGTCTGTGCCTTTAGCCACTAGCCCTATGCTCAAGACTAGTAAAATTGTGTTCGGGCTAGTGAAATTTTACTGAAATTTATATAAACAAATAGAAGAAAACTTCAAAATTAGCTATTCGGGCTAGTAGCTGAAAAGTTTCTGACACAGACTGCCTAAGTACCCATATTTGTAAATGCTGGTATTTTTGTGAATGTCCTGGAGAAAGAATTATTGCAACCTAAGTACCCATATTTGTCACAAATGCTGGTCATTTTGTGAATGTGATGGGGAAAGAATTATTACAACTTAACCACCTGTATATGTTATAAAAGCTAATTTGTAGTTGTGTCAAACACATGAATATTCCAAATACATTGTGAGATAAACATGAAACTTGGAAGCTTTCATTCAGATAATAAAAGTTCCTAATTTCAAGAAAAATATTTGCTTACACTGATTTTTTTTTTAATTTGCCTTGATATAATAGGAAGGGTTAAGATATCTGAATACAATTTTGTATGCCTCTTTTTGTTTCAAGGTTTTACTATTTTTTTAGATTTTTAAAAAAATACTCATTTTTTACATGTTTTTTTTTTTTAATATTTTTCAATTCACTTAATTTTTGTTTAGATGCTTTTATTTTTCAACACATTTGTTTCTTTCTATTAAATAATTTCATGTAATCTTGTAATTGTTGAATTTAAATTAAATTAAATTGAAATAATTGTACATCCATGCTTTCACCCAACAAGTCTAGTATCATAGATGAATTTTTTTTCTTTTGAAGTGATGATAAATAGTAATTTTCCAGTCTAAATTATAAAATGTACAATGTCTAAAACAATATTGCAATACAAATAATTCAATTAAAGTGAAAAATATGGTATTAATACAAGAAAATTAAAAAAAGACATAAAAATAAACCCCCCTTTCTCAAATGATATATTCTCTTTCGGATGTACGCTTGTGTGTCGTTTATTGTTGATGTTAATAAACACCACCGATGTGTTCCGAAAGATAATGAATTTCAATGTTTGGCAAATGGTTGATCGATCAAGGTGGGTGTAGAACTAAGTGGAACAATTGCATCCCACGAGACATTGACACTAGTTGTCGGTATGACAATGATCCTAGATGATTTCCTCAGGCAATGGATGTTACAAAAAGCCATCATATTGTTTTAATTAAATTTTCTCACTTAAATAGAACCACCTCGACATTTGTTTTGATATTACGTCCACTTCAAGTAGCAAAATTCGATGTTTGTACACAATATAAATAAAAACTGACGTGATGCAATAAATTTCTTTTTATCCATAGACATATTCCGTATATTTTAATTGGTTTCAGGCGTACGTATTTATTGTAAAACGACGTATTTTAACCGAAGGGTTGAACGTCATTTTTCATCAAAAAAGAGTTGCGTCCCTTGATTTCGAGACTTGACTTTGGAGCTCTCCTGTCACGCTAGCTTTCCTACTGTATGATGCCATTGTTTACATCTAAAATTGACGTCACGGAAACTACGGCGATAGTTCAACCAATTACCGCAATTAAAGTCTGTCGGAAAAAGACCAACAACGTACCAATTGATCCAGGATCATAGAAGGAAACAATAACAATTATTTTATTAAATAATTATCACTGAACTGAACAATGCAGAACCTATTTTTGGTCAATCTGTATAATAAATCAACAGAAATAATAAATAGCGCACAATATATTTTTTAAAGTTAAGTAAACTTCGATTATTACAATCCCCCATATCCAGAAATCATGGATAGTTTGCTCATTTGCATATCCAAGATGCCGGTTTCTGCAAGCCAGAAATTTTCACAAAGATTTCCTAAAGAAATATTTTGTTCGGGGGTGCGGGTATTTTTCTGAGGTGAAATATTTGGCATTACACCGGTAGAAACAAGCACAGCAAATTTTAGCTAGATGTACAAATTATTCGCGGTTCCCACACTATTTTAAAAACAAGGCATATTTCTGTGAATTCTAATATGAATATCACTGCAGAATTCAAATCTTAGTCGACTTCTGACCATTTTTTAAATTGTTTACCATGGATGCACACTATTTTCTGAACCAAATACTGAAACTTCCGGCGTAGATCTATCTCTTTTTTCACACATTATTTGAATAAAATTTGTTTTCACGGTTCCCAGGAAGATTGAAATGGTCAGATTTTGGGAATATGTCAGCTTCTGTAAGAGGCACTTGAAGGGTAACGTGTGTTTTCATTAAAACTCGATGTTATCTGCTGAAAAATAGTCGATCATTGTCGACACCGGTTTAAATATAGAAAATATATCAGAGGCTCGACAGAGGCGTAGCTGCATATGTACGTTGTCACGCCATGGCGTGCATATCGTCAGGTTATAAACAATTAGGATATAAAATTTATAATAATAATATTTTTCAGTGTTATGCATCACGTACATGATTTTAATTACAACACTATTTCATTCAGGTGTTTATTTTTTCCTGGTTGCGGTCCGTCTTCCGTAATTGAAATCGTCAAAGTGAAATACAACCGAATTGATATCAAAATGTGACTTGTTTCAATCTCTTTTATTAATTACAATACTATTTCATTCAGGCGTTCATTTTATCCTGATTGCGGTCCGTCTTCCGTAATTGAAATCGTCAAAGTGAAATACAACCGAATTGATATCAAAATGTGACTTGTTTCAACCTCTTCTATAATAAACATTGAAATTTTTTCAAACTTCTATATCACGTATACATGATCTTTAATTACAACACTATTTCATTCAGGTATGCATTTTTTCCTGTTCTAGTTAAAGGTCTTTATCGAACAGCATCATGCAGTTTACATGTAATGCAGTTAGTACGTATTTAAATCACATAAAGCTGTTTCTATTTTCATACGTTAAGGAGAGGGGGTGGGATGATTTATCAAGTACATCAATCTGTCCTGTTTTCATGTTGGGCGGAAGTCGCTATTGTACATTCGAAATATTAATTGCGAATTTATCAAGTACGATGCACATGCTATCTGTCTAGTATCTTATGGGTTTTTCTCTCGATCGACAGTTCAGAGGAGATGTGGCTATATTGGTATTTCTTAAGACATTGGTAAGTTATAATCCAACTAGTTTAACCCCGTCACTTTTTACTGAACTGTACTAAGTGAAGAAAGTGAGCGGTCATGTATACGTGTGTTAGAGATATCGAATTTGCCTATTTCTACGATTTTTCTATTGAATTTTTTGGAACTTTTCCGACGATGTGATAATTTTTTTTCATTTTATTATAGGTTGTGAAAAAAAGAATTATGATGATGTACCTGCAACAGGGCCTCCAAGAGAAATTTTGCAAGGCGGAACAATACTGCTTTGGGGTCTGAGAACAGGCTGAAGCTTCTCTCAAAGCTGTGGATTTGAGTTGAAAATACCAAAAAATAATGAAAAAATCAAAATAAAACGCCAATGACTAAGGCTATGGGGCCCTTCAGAGATTCACGGGCCCTTTCGTGGCTTTCCGGGCCCCGTACCGATGTACCGGCTGAACCTTCCTCTCATATGTCCTGCTTTTTACCATCCTAGATTCTGTAAATCCAGTTCTCTATCCTTCTATGGATATAATATTATGTGTTTTGTTAAGCATGTCAGTAGCAAGCGCTACTGATGAGATGTCATTTAGTGTACTGAGACGTTTGAAAACTTGTGTTAGTTCGACTATGAAGAATGACAGGCTATCATCTTCCCTGGGATTGATGCATATTCACTGAGATTTTGAAGTGGACTTGTACAAATCTGGTAAGACACGAAGGGCAGATTTTTGACAATTTTAAGATATTCTTGTCTATCAAAGTCATTAAAATTGTGCTTGATTCTATGTTATATGAAACCCTGAAATGGCCCCAGATCGCACCATTTTGTATCTCGTCGAAAGTAATTATGGCGTGCACAGCTCAATCGTAACTACTCGGCCATTCTCGCTACCCTGCAAATAACCTCGTACGTAGATAGTAGAAATTCTTCTTAAATTGTTTGCCGGAAGTTAAGCTGCACAAAAATATAGTCCATGGAAATCCAATATGGAAGACATACTAAGTAAAATCTAATCATGCAAAACTAATTAAAACTTTAACTTTTATCCATGAAAATAATTGAAATATAGAAAATTATTTAAAATATAACTTTATCAAACTTTCATGTAACTGACATGTGAAAAGTAGTTCTATTTATCCGCCTACTACGTACGAGGTTATTTGAAAGGTAGCGAGAATGGCCGAGTAGTTACGATTGGTGCACAACTACGTCCCTGTATATAAATCGAGGCTCCATGAAGGGTGAATAAACTTTTTATTATGATACATTTGAATTCGATGAATGTTTAATACACAATATCAACAAAACATTGAATACTTGTAATAAACACATTAAAAAAATCGAACAAAATATATACTAAACGATTTCAATGACATACTAATACTTATGTGGGGCAGAAATTGAAAAAAAGATGCACAAATACATTTTTTATTTACGTATTTTTATTCATTTAATGTGATCATGAAAAAGGTGGGGGCGGTGCTTTAAATATATTTTCGATCTTTTACACACATCATCGGATTCCTAATGAACTTGCTACATACAGTATGTATACTGTTTTCTTTACCTTAACTATTGACACAGAAACATATTCACAAAAGCTTTGTTAAATATGAGGATCAAGAAGGGTCGGTCTTTTATGTCACATGTCACTTATTTAAATTCAAAGAGGTCACTGTAAATGTAGATTATAGGGCATTTTGTGGTGCCGTGCCGTGCCGTGTCAGTGGTCTTGTGTGAAAGGTCTTTTGAAATGCTTGTATGCAATTATATTGGATGCTCTGGAAAGATTAGCATTTCCTACCCCGTACGGTAGACTGGTCTAAAGTGCACGATATTTCCAAACAGAAAAAGGTCGTCCGATTTTAGCATATTGTTTTTTTTTTATGTCTCTGAGAATCGGTGGCTGCATTTATTCAGTTTACTGCACTGAAAAAGGAAGATACTATTTACATATAAGTAAATCACTAAATGAACATAATAAAAACAGCAATAGACGACCGATTAAATGTTTCCATGTCGTTTTTTTTATATAAAGCCGGACATTTCTGTAAAAATAAAACAAAAATAAAAATCAGGTATTTCGGAAGGGTTTACAGAAATAACACAAAGCTGGTCAACTCCCTATCACATCACATAGAAAGAAAAATAAAAGAAGTAGTAGATGATTCAATGATTTAATGAAATAGCTTCCACACCGGCAGTTAGATTTTTGCAGTTACTGCAAAGAATTAAAGAAATAATACTATACAGCATATCCAGCTATATGACGTTTCAACATGAAGCTGGACAAAAAAAAATAAAAAAAATAAAAATAAAGGGAAAGGAAAACAAAAACAAAAAATCAAGTGATTCGGAAGAGTTTAATGCTGCTATTTGATTACTGTGACAATACCAATACACGATGTTATTCTCTGGACTCGGCGTATATAGTTATAAATGCAAAAAATGCACATTATTATACTTTTTTATTTAACAAATTAATCGTTAAAACTTAACATTGATGGAAATGCGAAGCAGACCGTTTGAATTTAACATTTTGGTAGTTTATTTAAAGTGGACGAAATTAGCCGAAGTGGACGAAAACTGCCAATTCATCATCAAGTTTTTAAAAGAAGTTAATGATTTGTGGAGGAAAAAGTTCAAACTTTTCAATGAAGGAACACATTTCTTACTATTGTATTACGTTTCATTCACTTATGACGTCATATTAGAAAACCCGTTAAGTGGACGAAAACTGCCGACGTTACTCTATATAAGATGAGCCTATCCTTGACTAAATAGTTTAGTATTCAGAGGTCGGTTACCGTTATGTTTGAGAAAAAAAAACTGTCACCTCTGGCATATAGCCGTCAAGGACTAAGTTTATGTAACTTATTCCCTCTATGATATAGCTAAATAATTGCTCTTTTGTCGTAAAAGAGCACTCACTCACTCACTCACTCACTCACTCTCTCACTCACTCACTCTATATCCTGTTTTTAAAATGGTGCGTTCGGACTTTTTCCTGGACTTTCTTTATATATCAATTCTAATTGTTTTTCATCACGAAAGTATATTGAATAGCTATATTACATGTTGTACATCACTGATATTAGAAACGAGTAAATATGTGTCTTCTAGTCCCAGTAATATAAATGGTGCAACTAACCCGAAGGAAAATAGTGCATATTGAACAAAATAGTCCCTTTTCATAAATAAATGAAAAGATGTGAATAGTTTTCGTATTAAAACGTGAACATGTTATGATAATTTTGAACCCAAACACGATCAGGTATTTATAGATATCACACGAAGAACCCACTCTGTAAATTGCCCTACCACTTTTCTAAAATCTATATAAATATGTCATGTCTTAGGTGTCAAAAAATTTGTCAACGCCATGCTAGTAAAAAAATATTAATAGTTAAATGGAAAATAATATGATCAGACAGGATTAAGAAATAAAAATATTAAGTAGAGCTACTTTAATTTTACTTTTTACCTTTAAAAGGTATTAATACATTGTTGAATTTTGAGTCAAAATATCGTTTCGATAATATAATCCAACCCTAGACAGACACTAGCCTTAATACGACCATGCAACACATTTACCCACCTGGATTTGGGTGCCATCCAACACTTATTAGGGGCCACTGCTATCTACTCAGTTACCAACAGTCTTGGGTTAAGCCATAAGGAACATAGCAGGGGTTGCAATGTGACACACCTCTTCGATAACCCGAACGTTGACAGACCTGACTATTGATGCGACCATATAGCCTGAAACTCGGTGGTATGCAACACTTAGTGGCTTTTGCTACTGTCGGGAAAATAACGCCAAATGCTTACGATACGATATGTCTGAGTAAAATTGTTGTATGGTGGCATCAAGGATAATTGGATTATAGCTGTCTAGGGCTCAATTGCCAAAGTGGGGTCACATTTCGGCCTCGGGCTATGATCCTTACGGCCTATCCCTGGACGGCTGATAGCTGGGTGGATAACAGGGACCCAGAAGTGGTGTATATCAAACGTATCAAGGATTATGGCTGTCTGTCGAGGACCAAATTGCCGACAGGAGAGGTAACAGGTCGGTCTAAATGTTATGGTCCATATGACATACCCCTGGATGACTGATAGCTGAGTAGATATCAGGGAACTTGAAGTGTTGAATGTCACCCAAGCGAGTAATTTGTTGTATGGCCGTATCAAGGATTATGAATATTTAGGACTCGATTGCTGAAGGGAGAGGTCATATTTCGGCCCAAGCTATAGTCCCTAAGGCCTAGACCTGGTCGGCTGATAACTGAGTTGAAAGCAGGGACCCCGAAATGTTCTATGTCATTAAATCCCAGGCGAGTAATTTATTGTATGGCCGTATTAAGGATTATGGCTTTCTAAGGATCGATTGTCGACGTGGGAGGAGGCAAATTTTGACCTCGGACTATGGCCTAGTCCTAGACAGCTGATAGCTGAGTGGATAGCGGGGTTTCTGAGGTGTTGCATATCACTCAAGCCCAGGTGAATATTTTTCCTGTATGGTGGTAGCAAGGTATGGCTGTCTAGGACCCAATTGCCGACAGGAGGGAATCACATGTCGGCCTCGGAATGTAGTCCTATATGGCATAGCCCTGGACGACTGATATCAGAATGGATAGTAGGAATCCCGAGGTGTTGCATGTCACCCAATCACAAGTGGGTAAATTTGTTGCATCAGCCGTATAAAGAGTTATGGCTGTTCAGATGCGATTTCCAAATGGGGGAGTTTCAAAAGATGTTGACAAATACTATGCATGACAGAGTTATTGTTCTTTTAATGACAGAAAGCTTTTATATAGCAAGTACTTTCCAAAACTTGAATTTCTTGTAGCAAGAAGTGACATTGACTGACTGGCAGAATATTTATACAGTTACATTATTCCTACACTAGTTCTATTGGAGCAGTCAAATTGCATTGTCTGGATAAAGTTTTGACTGGTAGCTTTACTGTACCTAATTAATGTGGAGCGACGATAAGAAACAGTAACAGTATAAGACTTCATAGAAAACACCATAAAAACAATTAGAACGACGCTGGTTTCTGCTCTATTTTAATAAATTTGAGAGTTGTTTTGCCCTTTTTGACATTGCAGGATAAACACAATACACATGTACGTACATTGTCGATAACATTATTTGCACTTGCTGCGAAACATTCCTCCTGTTTCTAAATTTAGCTGGTACAAATAAGTTTTATATTTTCCGGCAATGTACGTACATTGTTTATGTAAATGTATATGAATATGAAACACAGGCTATTCCGCTCAATATTTGATAGGTTCGTCTGACGTGACCATCAGTGTGTGCTAAAGGCTCGTCTGACGTGACCAACACTGTGTGTTGTAGGCTTGTCTGTCGTGACCAACACTGTGTGTTGTAGGTTCGTCTGTGTCCAACGCTGTGTGCTGTAAGTTCGTCTGACGTGACCAACACTGTATGCGGTAGGTTCTTCTGGCGTGACCAACGCTGTGTGATGTAGGTTCTTCTGACGTGACCAACGCTGTATGTTGAAGGCTCGTCTGACGTGACCAACGCTGTGTGTTGAAGGCTCGTCTGAGGTGACCAACGCTGTATGTTGTAGGTTCGTCTGACGTGACCAACGCTGTATGTTGAAGGCTCGTCTGACGTGACCAACGCTGTGTGTTGTAGGTTCATCTGACGTGACCAACGCTGTATGTTGAAGGCTCGTCTGACGTGACCAACGCTGTGTGATGTAGGTTCTTCTGACGTGACCAACGCTGTATGTTGAAGGCTCGTCTGACGTGACCAACGCTGTGTGTTGAAGGCTCGTCTGACGTGACCAACACTGTGTGTTGTAGGTTCGTCTGTGTCCAACGCTGTGTACTGTAAGTTCGTCTGACGTGACCAACACTGTATGCGGTAGGTTCTTCTGACGTGACCAACGCTGTCTGATGTAGGTTCTTCTGACGTGACCAACGCTGTATGTTGAAGGCTCGTTTGACGTGACCAACGCTGTGTGATGTAGGTTCTTCTGACGTGACCAACGCTATATGCTGAAGGCTCGTCTGACGTGACCAACGCTGTGTGTTGAAGGCTCGTCTGACGTGACCAACGCTGTGTGTTGTAGGTTCGTCTGACGTGACCAACGCTGTATGTTGAAGGCTCGTCTGACGTGACCAACACTGTGTGATGAAGGCTCGTCTGACGTGACCAACGCTGTATGTTGTAGGTTCGTCTGACGTGACCAACGCTGTGTGTTGTAGACTCGTCGGATTTGACCAACATTGTGTGCTGTAGACTCATCTGACGTGACCAACACTGAGATGTATGCTAGTCTGACGTGACCAACACTGAGATGAATGCTCGTCTGACGTGACCAACACTGAGATGTATGCTCGTCTGACGTGACCAACACTGAGATATATGCTAGTCTGACGTGACCAACACTGAGATGTATGCTAGTCTGACGTGACCAACACTGTGATGTATACTCGTCTGACGTGACCAACACTGAGATGTATGCTCGTCTGACGTGACCAACACTGAGATGTATGCTCGTCTAACGTGACCAACACTATGTGGTGTAGGCTCGTCTGACGTGACCAACGCTGTGATGTATGCTCGTCTGACGTGACCAACACTGAGATGTATGCTCGTCAGACTTGACCAACACTGAGATGTATGCTAGTCTGACGTGACCAACACTATGTGGTGTAGGCTCGTCTGACGTGATTAACTATGTGTGTTGTAGGCTCACCTAATCTCTTGAACACTTGAGTGACATAATCAAATAAGAATATGGATGTTGAACATTCCTCCTGTTTCTAAATTTAGCTGGTACAAATAAGTTTTATATTTTCCGGCAATGCACGTACATTGTATATGTACATGTATATGGATATGAAACAAAGGCTATTCCGCTCAATATTTGATAGGTTCGTCTGACGTGACCATCAGTGTGTGCTAAAGGCTCGTCTGACCTGACCAACACTGTGTGTTGTAGGCTTGTCTGACGTGACCAACACTGTGTGTTGTAGGTTCGTCTGTGTCCAACGCTGTGTGCTGTAAGTTCGTCTGACGTGACCAACGCTGTGTGTTGTAGGTTCTTCTGACGTGTGTTGTAGACTTGTCGGATTTGACCAACACTGTGTGCTGTAGACTCATCTGACGTGACCAACACTGTGTGTTGTAGGCTCGTCTGACGTGACCAACGCTGTGTGATGTAGACTCATCTGACGTGATCAAGACTGTGTGTTGTAGACTCGTCTGACGTGATCAACGCTGTAAGTTGTAGGTTCGTCTGACGTGACCAGCACTGGGTGCTGTAGGCTCGTCTGACGTGACCAACACCGTGTGTTGTAGACTCGTCTGACGTGTCCAACGCTGTGTGTTGTAGGAGAGTCTGACGTGACCAATGCTGTTTGATGTAGACTCGTCTGATGTGATCAACACTGTGTGGTAGACTCGTCTGATGTGACCAACGCTGTGTGTTGTAGGCTCGTCTGACGTGATCAACACTTTGTGTTGTAGAATAATCTGACGTGATCAAAGGTGAGTGATGTATGCTCGTCTGACGTGACCAACACTATGATGTATGCTCGTCTGACGTGACCAACACTGTGATGTATGCTAAGTCTGACGTGACCAACACTGTGATGTATGCT
>MJUT01006195.1:369221-396524 GCA_002080005.1 Gigantidas platifrons | reverse complement strand
GGGGGGGTCGCGTGCATGTAGAATTGAATTGTAGAGTTATAAATAGATGCATGAGTCTGACTGTTAATGCCTGAATTCATCAGTAAAACCCCCCAATGTAAAAAATGATGAGAAAGTGCTTCACTTATATAATGAGGTATCGTATGCTTTATGGACAATGAATTGTGTGCATCTTATCATTTGATCTGATCTAACCGTATCTATTATACAGGTTGTATATTTTGAACTTTAAAAAAAAATTGATTGAAATAAAAGATTTCTCCTGTAATAGCTCATATTTTGAAATGCACTTTCCGGTGAAGGCAAGAATATAAATTGTAAATCACTTTACATGTTTTTTAAATAACATTTATCAGATGGAGAAGGTTGATATTGGGGTCGCCCATGTCGAAAATTTGATCAGATTTTTGGTTAAGGCCATGGTGTTTAACGCCACTTTCAACAATATTGGAGTTATATCATGGCGGCCAGTTTTATTGGTGTGGTAAACCGGAGGACCCGGAGAAAACCACCTACCTGTCGCAAGTCACTGACAAACTTAATCACATAATGTTGTATCGAGTACACCTCGCTATGAGCGGGATTCGAACTCACACTGATTACATAGGTAGATGTAAAATCCAGCTACCATATGAAGACGACTATGGTGCCCCCCTCCCACATGTTTGGTTGACTCACAAGTATACTAATGTGATCAAATATGTTTACTTAAAATATGTAATATTTGCTACCAATTTAGTACTCAGATTAATGAAACTTCAAGCTTCAGTTTTATAATTGGTCAAAGTGTTTGTTAAAGAAAGCCAAAGACGGAGCATTAGAAATGCTACAACAGTTGCATGGTGGCAGATGAGGTTACTTTTCCAAGACACGTGGTTTCGCATTAAAATTGCTATAATTTAATCTTCTAAAAGAAAGTTTGAAATTTAAACTACTAAATTGTTACCAGAAATCTCCAATTTTGATCAGATTATAACAAGATTTGTTTATAAATAGTATTCCCTTCGAGAATTTTATCGCGACCTTCACTCTTTGAATTAAGATGCATTATGGGATTAGAAAATTGAAAGTCACACGATTAAAAAATAAAAGAGAAACATAACACGGTCCTTTTAAGTCCTAATTGGTTTAATCAAAGAAGTAAAAGTCGCGATTATTTTGATATAATCCATGGGAATCCCTTTAGGCTAAGTGATTTAATCCATAGATATATACAATAGGCGTGTATTAGAATCTTAACATATCAACACTTTAGTCCAGATTTGATATAATACAAGAATGACAATATTGTCTGCCATGACTATGCATTGGCAGCATGCCAGGGTTTCGGTTTAGAGAGAGTGATTGGCATTAAACACCAAGCGAATTTTGTTTTTTGTTTTTTAGTAGTAGCTCATCAATTGAGTTTGTATTTTGCTGCGATCGGACATGTTATTATGGCTAACAACCAATCATATGTTCTCGTCATACTCCGACAATACAGAAATGCTGTGTGTTAGAGCAGTCTTTCATTTGAACCCACGACATGCCACAATCTACGCGAGCATATTTAAGAAATAAATCAGGAAAGCCAGAATGAGTTGGGAGTTTTAACATGGATTGGCGGATGTTAGTATTTTATCCCGAGCCAGAAGCGAGGGATAAAATTTACTAATATCCGCCAATCCATGTTAAATCTCAAAACATATTCTGAGTACAAATACGGTAGTATACTTTGATTGGAAGACGGTAATTTATCTTTACGCTTGCGGAAAATGTCGCACACAATTTATGTAACTCGAATAATACTGTGCCCTCTATCGGCATTATTCGGGTTACAATTTCAACTGCCAATGGAAAAGTCGGTCACATTCACCCGCGCATGTGCTAATGCGATTATACCGAATGGATAACTCTCTCATTTGTTAACAAAGCGAAAGAAAAAGGTCATATTAGAATACCCATTATACCACAGAAGTGGTAAACAAGTTTTTCGGAATAAATAGAAATGGCTGAACAATGATTATAAACGCCGAACACAGTATCAGCATATATTCGCGTTTGTTTCAGCTTTGGTGTATATTTGAGCTCATCTGATAATAAGGGTCATGTGAGGTATTGTCATGTCTTGCTATCCGTTGTATACCGGGTCATCATAAACATTTCACAGTTCAATCCTTTAACTGAATCTAGGCAGAGTCAAAATTTGTATTTGTTACCTCTCTGCTAAGCATGCAGCATCAAGAAGAAGGAGCAAAGACCTGTTGGCTCTGAAACTGGATAACTAAACGTGTTGGTTTAGTACAAAACGGACATCATTATCATCTCATCGTATGTAATATATTCTTGCAATAATATAGGTAAAACAATTGCTCATTTGGCATTAAACAACGATCACTCATTCGACACCCTATTTTACGTCACCAAATTCCAGCAGAGCTTTTACCAACCAGAGTGTTCGTTGTCGTCATCACCTTATCATAATCTTCTCCTCTGATACCATTGAGCCATATTAAATCAAACAAGGTAATGTTGTCCTTGTGTGACCACCTTTCAAAACTATAACCGAGAACACCACTTTCAAATGTTGGCAGAATTAGTTGCCATTAAAACTGTAACTGTATTATAATGAATTGTTTAAAATATTTTCCTTTTTTTTGTAAACATGGTAGCCGATTATACAAATTAGACCTACATGTGTATATTGACCAAAATAATTAAAAAAACACACATTCTCCTCTGAAACCACTGATCCAAATAAAATCAAACATGCGTGTGACACGATCATTGGCTTTTGGTGGTCTAGTTCTATAACCGTATCCGCTAGCCCCACCGTCCACCAAAGATCATTGATGTTAACAAAAATATAATTTCATTAAATGGATAAATTTCAGCTCATTTTTTGAAGACTTTTTTTAGTCGTATTTAAGCTACACATTCTTATGTAGAGTAAATAAGGTATAGCAATTTCTTTATTTGAGGTAGTCGATGGAAATTGTTTACAGGTGAGTGATTGCCTCCAACGAGATTCTGCTTTGCATCAAATAATTGTACGCTAAGATAATTTTGACATGTTTTTTGTTTGCAACAGAGCAAAATTTTTCAGTTTTTTTTTCTAAATTTAAAGGAGACACACATTATTGATTTATTATGCATATTTTTTAAATAGTAATTCCTATCTCATTTTTAACAGTCATTTTTGTTTATTATTTTTGGGACTGTCAGGCAAACATAACTAAATGAGTAAAAGACAGATTCTTTAATTTTGGAATATGTACAATATGTACGGCCACGGCTTCACAGGAGGCTGCCGATCCACTTAATGGCACGCCTCAGAAAAACAATATATGCAACTTTAAAGTCCATATTTATAAACGCCTTATAGTAGGCACAAAGATCATTATCCAATTCAATGCAACTAATAATGCTTTAACGACAATAAAAACACTTAATTGAATATAGGAAATTCCATATCCTTCAAAAATTGCTGGCCCTGGGAAACAGTGACTCAGCTACGTAGTAATAAAATCATACATTACAGTCAAACAGTACGAGACTAATACAACAGTGGATGTTGAGTCGCTAATTTGGGAAACAGTCAATTTCTATCCTGAATACTGTAAGATTCCCGATACATCACAGGGACTTGCTCCCGGTGAATAAAAAGATCGACTATCCACATATATACACTAGACAAGGGAGATACAAATGTCGTCGGTAGCCACGCTTCAACTCATTTTATTTCCATTAATACCTTTCATCTCACCGCTAGTCCTCCTTAATTCGTTTAACAAGATGTTTATCTAAGAATTACAACAGCAGTTACCTTGATTAAACCCTACTCGACTTCAAAAAATAGCTTTATTCACTCCAAATCATCCTTTTCAACATCCGATGATTACAAAAACGAAACTGACGACCTTGAACTTACGTTCGGGCTTTTTCTTTCATGCACGATAACTCCAGTTCATTCACATTCAAAATCCCGCTTTTAATATATTAAAAGTTTCGCCAACAAATTCCCGCGGTTTTGCAACTGGAGTTATCGTGCATGAAAGAAAAACCCCGAGTAAGCCCGAACGTAAGTTAACATCTACATCTACATTTTACGACAATCCATCAATGGGGATGATTAAAGGTTTAAAGGTTAAAGGTCGTCAGTTTCGTTTTGGTAATCATCGGATGTTGAAAAGGATGATTTGGAGTGAATAAAGCTATTTTTTTAAGTCGAGTAGGGTTTAATCAAGGTAACTGCTGTTGTAATTCTTAGATAAACATCTTGTTAAACGAATTAAGGAGGACTAGCGGTGAGATGAAAGGTATTAATGGAAATAAAATGAGTTGAAGCGTGGCTACCGACGACATTTGTATCTCCCTTGTCTAGTGTATATATGTGGATAGTCGATCTTTTTATTCACCGGGAGCAAGTCCCTGTGGATACATCCCTCTTTTCGTCAAGCCGTGACATATATGCTGTTATTAAGGAGTGCCATTCCATCGACATGTACATGTTAAAATAAACAGCCATCCTGTAATCATAAAGAAAAAAGCAGCAAAAGGGGGAAACGAAGGGTTGGGTGGGTTTTACAACAAAATTTACTCCAAATGTATCAGACCAAAATTGCCTGCCTCTTTCCTCTTCAAATATTTCAGCAGAAAGGACGCTTAAATTTACGTCACAAATTCATCACGTGACTTAATTTTCAATAACTCTCCCGACTTTCAATGTACCGGTTCAAAGTGGGATAACTCTAAATGTAATTAAATAAATCTGACCCCCAATATAACCAGATTTATTCTTTTTAAGTTGAATAAATCGTATTATTTTTGGGACTGTCAGGCAAACATAACTAAATGAGTAAAAGACAGATTCTTTAATTTTGGAATATGTACAATATGTATGGCCACGGCTTCACAGGAGGCTGCCGATCCACTTAATGGCACGCCTCAGAAAAACAATATATGCAACTTTAAAGTCCATATTTATAAACGCCTTATAGTAGGCACAAAGATCATTATCCAATTCAATGCAACTAATAATGCTTTAACGACAATAAAAACACTTAATTGAATATAGGAAATTCCATATCCTTAAAAAAATGCTGGCCCTGGGAAACAGTGACTTAGCTACGTAGTAATAAAATCATATACATTACAGTCAAACAGTACGAGACTAGTACAACAGTGGATGTTGAGTCGCTAATTTGGGCCACATGGTCAATCTCATATTCTGTTTTGATATGAGATTGACCACCGCCAACTGAAAAAAGCGGTAGCGACACAACATCGTGAAACCGAGGCCGCATGAACGTGAAGAATAAAGTTTAAACAAATTTACAGCAAATCATGTTCAAGTGTCGAGTCACTACCACAATTTTTTCTTTGTTTTGTTTTTGGTAGTCTTAAATCAGTGTATTCACTGTTAGCTTGAAATTGACAATACAACTCTCTGAAGGTGGTAGAGGAAGAAATTATTGCCAAGTGATGACAAATGAACCCCATCTGAAAACAATTCCGGACTATGCCAAGTAATTTCTGGGTATCTAATGTAAAATCCTCCCATCCTTATGACCAAAGAGGCTGCATAATTGTTTAATCTTGCAGCAGACAAATTCATTGCCTTACAATCATAACTGTATTTCCAATCTAGTCTTGGTATCATTTGAGACCAGACAAATTTTGTGTTAGGCAAAATAGACCTTAAATACTCTAAAGTATAATATATTGTTAGCCTGAAATCAAACAGGTTTATTTGGTCAATGCTGTTTGCTCCACAATGAATAACTAAAATATCCGGGGGGTCCTCAAAACTTAACAAATATTCAATGCGCGGAACTAGTCCATCCCACCTCAATCCTCCTTTGCCTTGCCACCAGACTCGGTAATTATTACGCTGTAGCCATCATATGTACATCTAGCTTCACGGAATGCATGTGTGATAATAGAGGAGCCTACTATCCAAACGGACTTCATTTTCCTTTTTTGTGACCAGTCTAACAAAATATGAATAAACTAATTAAGCATACTATGTAAACACAATTTCTAACTTTTAAACAATACGAATGTACGATTTATAGGCATTGGATTTCCAACGACCAGGGCGTTTAATTTCTTCCTCTGATGCACCTTTTTCAAACATATGTGATGCAGCACCTATGCGAAATGAATAAGAACGAAATCTGCCCTTTTGAACACCCAGCAGATTAATCACTTTGCTCAACACAGATGAAAAATGATATCTAGTGACTGGTTTGCCTGAAAAATGACAAAATAACTGACCTTTGATTGAAAGTCTCAGGTCTAAAAATTCCTTAAGCAACTTGACAGTACAAATTGAGGTTTTCGTCTCTTGGATGCAAACAGTTGCACCCAGTCCACGTTGATCATTCTTCGAAAAAGGAATAGTGATAATAATAAAATTAACCTCCCCTTGTTTTGAAAATTTAAGATGGTCTAGAAAAATAGTTTGGTGAGCTTGACAACTTTTTGTTAAAACTATTTCCCCTACCCTAAAGGAACCATGAAAAGCCAGCGAAAAGGCTGCTGAAAAAAGCTTGGATTCATATAATGAGTAACAAATTAGATTTAACTTGTTTACAATGTTTATCAACAAGTCTTCCGATATAGGCAGTCTGGTGTCTTTTGGAATTTTATTTCTCCTGAGGCCTTCAAACATTTTTTGAATGACAAAATTGTATGAGAAATCATATTGATATAAAATTTTACAATGAAAATTGATTGCAGATACATAGCAATTGATTGTCCTATAAGCCTTATTATTCAATGATAAGTAAGCAATAAAAATTGTAATATGGGATATAGGTGGGGGCCACAAAACATTTAGTGAGTATTCTCTACGAAAGGTCTCAAAATTTGATAAACCAGTCTTGTATGTATGCTTGGTATTAGGTCCCACGGAGGCATCTACTAGCCTTCCAATTTCAGCTTCGAGATCAGTGTACGAAAGTCTTGTGGAATTTGTGTTGGAAAAGCATCTGCCTGTGGATCAAGAATTTTGAATTTAACCCACTGTCTACGAGAAATTGCNNGGCCTCTTATATGTAAAGATTTCCACTGAATATTAAATAACATAGTTTCTAAAACTAAAGGCCTGACCAACTGCATGACATTCTTAGATTTTGATGTCCTATTATTCAATACAGAGACCAGAGCTTCATTATCTGTGTGAAATATAATCTGCTTGTCCTGTAAATCTTTCTTAAACATAAAAACTGCCATTACAACAGGGACCAACTCTAAAAATGTCAATTCTCTCATAACATTTTTATCACGCCAATCAGCGGGCCAAGGAAAATAAGCCCAATGATGTATAAAATAGACAGCACTGCCCAAATCATGATTTCCTGAACTATCTGTAAACAAATTTAACTCAACATTTGTCTGCCAAACTACTTTACTAAATTTGCAAGTACCATTAAATTTATCTAAAAATCTTAACCACATAATTATGTCCTCTTTCATCCCTACAGATACTCTAATTAAATGGTGAGGCTTTTTTACCCCACAAGTTGCATCACAAAATCGTCTAATAAATGCCCTAGCCATTGGTAAAGCCCTTGCACTGAACTGTAAAAGACCAATTAATGATTGTAATATTTTAAGGGTGACTTTTTTAAGAGTCAAAACATGATTAAGTTTGTCTTTAGCTTCCTCCAAGTTTTCTTTGGGAATTCTAATCACCATCAAATTGGTGTCAATTTCTAGGCCGAGAAATATTATTACAGTATCAGGACCAATGGTTTTTTCGTCAGCTAATGGAACACCAAGTTCAACACAAGTTTCGTGAAAGGTTGACATTAATTCAAAACATATATTTGAACAAATCTTTCCAACAAAAAAGAAATCATCAAGATAATGCTCTGTTGAGTTTGAATGTGAACGTTCACGTACAATCCATTCTAGAAAATTGGCAAATTTTTCAAATAGACAACATGATACTGAACATCCCATAGGGAGACATTTATCAAAAAAGAAAAGATTCCTGAATTTAAAACCAAATAACTCAAAATCACTTGGGTTTATAATAAGAAGCCGAAATGCTGACGAAATGTCCATGCGTCCCATTAGAGATTTGGGTCCTGATTTGCATATGGTGTTTAAAACTTTATCCAATGAGGTGTATTTAACCGATGCTAAATTTGGATCAATGTGGCTGTTGACACTATTACCTAAAGGGTGGGACAAATTATGAATTAACCGCCAACCCCCAGACTTTTTAGGAACAAGCCCTATTGGCGAAATCCTTAAATTTGACAATGGCCTTAACGAAAATGGACCTGCTATTCTGCCTAGATTTAATTCTTTTAACAATTTTTTTTCTAATGCAATGTCATGTTGGTAGGCAGATGTCAGATTATAACAACATGTGGGTGTACGGGGGCCATTATAACCAACCCTAAAACCAAATTGAAAACCTTCAGCCAATATAGTTTTGTCTGTAATATTAGGATAATTTTCGAGCATTTTCAGGATAATATTAATTTTGATTGGTGTTCTTCCCAACATCATTAGGTCTGCTAGTGGGTAGCTGTCTACTTGAAAACCTTCCCCTTCTAGCATTGTTTGATGATGCTGACCTGTCAAATGAACCATAATTCTTATTTACACCAAATTCTGAATTAATAATCTGCGAGTGAGGTGTGTTGTGAGAGTTATAAGACTGTGAAAATTGAACCCGACAATTTATGGAGGGGTGTGGATTATTGCACTTTAAACATCTGTGTTGATATCTACAATATGGAATGGCACATTTCCCTTTATAATTATATTCGAAACACCTTTTATTACTTGAAAGTGGTGATCCCGAAAATGGTTGAGAAGTCATATTAATAGCATTATTGTGCATATACAAGAGCCACAACTCTTGATCAACTGTGCTCCATGCTAAAGCCTGATTTTTTGCCTTTTTTAAACGAAATTGTTTATCATACTCTCTCCACCCAAAACCAGAGCATCTGCTCGCTCCTAATCTAATATTATACATATCCTTTAACAATCCTTGTATGCTCTCTGTGTGTACGGTAGTATAAATGCTAGTGTAAATAAGAAAGGCATCTAACCAAGTATTTAAATCAACAATCTTTTTGCTACTTTTTTGTTGGAACTGCAACTGACCATTATTGATTACTAAGGTGTTGGATTGGTCTTCAGTACTATTGACAAGTAATGCCCCTAAATCTACACTCTCCATTTATAATTTTCTCTTTTAAATTCTGAGATACATTTAGGCCTAAACTATCGTTTACGCTGTGTATAGCGTTAGCATCTAAAATATATGAATTATTAACAGATATTGGGCACGACAATGTACCTGATAGATTAGTAGAGTCTGGCGATATTGTTGATGTTGGCGAGCTCCTTAAAGCAGTGACAGCCTGTCTAATTTCACCCCTCAGTTCAGGTACTATCTGCTGACGAATCACATTCAATTGATCTTGTGTTAGAGTTGTTGTAGACTGTAGCACTGATGAAGTGGTTGACGTACATGTAGTCAAAGAAGGCTCAGGAGCAGTACCAGATGTTGAGTTGCCAAGTGTGTCAACAGATGTAGTTGAACTCGCAGAACTAGCCATCACGTTCCTTCTCCTTCTGCTCATATATGGACTTTTTGATGACCGCGACGACATCCTCAGTTTTACCCATTAATGACCTTCAAACTCTATGTATATGACCAACCTGCAAAACTAAATACTTAAATATTCATTCACAGTCTGTGTAAAGATGCAACTGCAGGGGGAAAGGTTCCAATTAATTTAATTGAGAACCCCACTTTTTTTCTTTTTTTTTTTTATAAATATATGCATAAACATGTGTACGAGTGACCTCTGTGCAGTCAATTAACTACTCCCACTGACACTGTAAAGTTATTTGAACATGTGTACAATCCTGAGGGACCCTAGCCGACTCGAGGATCATTGTAAATTAAAAACTTTTGTTCAATTGTTGAAGACATTTGACTGACAAATAAGTCGTTTTGTACATTTTTACATCAATAATAACCAAAATATTCTTCATTTAAATTTAACTTTGAAGGAGGAAACGTACGTACAAACAAACAAAAATTGCTCATGGCAGACGACACATAGCAAGCTCTTTCAATAACCTTGCTTGTAAATTAACATAAAAGAATGTGTAGAAAATATGTTACACGAACAGATCATTCATAACTCAGATATGCCTATAATTAAAAAGCATATTAAGTTTAAAATAAACTTCAAGCGGGGGACCATGCCGGCAAAGCGTGCTCGTGGCAGACGACACCATGCAACTACGTCATGCTTTTTTCAGAAAAATTCCGAATAACTCAATAAATTTGTATAAAATATAGCGGATGAGTATATCATAACCATCTCAATGGATTTTTTGCACTATAAGCTTTTTACAACAAAATTTACTCCAAATGTATCAGACCAAAATTGCCTGCGTCTTTCCTCTTCAAATATTTCAGCAGAAAGGACGCTTAAATTTACGTCACAAATTCATCACGTGACTTAATTTACACCCTATTTTACGTCACCAAATTCCAGCAGAGCTTTTACCAACCAGAGTGTTCGTTGTCGTCATCACCTTATCATAATCTTCTCCTCTGATACCATTGAGCCATATTAAATCAAACTAGGTAATTTTAATGTTGTGCTTGTGTGACCACCTTTCAAAACTATAACCGAGAACACCACTTTCAAATGTTGGCAGAATTAGCTGCCATTAAAACTGCAACTGTATTATAATGAATTGTTTAAAATATTTTCCTTTTTTTTGTAAACATGGTAATTTTGCCGATTATACAAATTAGACCTACATGTGTATATTGACCAAAATAATTAAAAAAAAAACATATTCTCCTCTGAAACCACTGATCCAAATAAAATCAAACATGCGTGTGACACGATCCTTGGCTTTGGGTGGTCTAGTTCTATAACCGTATCCGTTAGCCCCACCGTCCACCAAAGATCATTGATGTTAACAAAAATATAATTTCATTAAATGGATAAATTTCAGCTCATTTTTTGAAGACTTTTTTTAGTCGTATTTAAGCTACACATTCTTATGTAGAGTAAATAAGGTATAGCAATTTCTTTATTTGAGGTAGTCGATGGAAATTGTTTACAGGTGAGTGATTGCCTCCAACGAGATTCTGCTTTGCATCAAATAATTGTACGCTAAGATAATTTTGACATGTTTTTTGTTTGCAACAGAGCAAAATTTTTCAGTTTTTTTTTCTAAATTTAAAGGAGACACACATTATTGATTTATTATGCATATTTTTTAAATAGTAATTCCTATCTCATTTTTAACAGTCATTTTTGTTTATTAGTGTAAATATATGGATAACAATGGGTACAGAGCTGCCTAAGAATATGTGATATTTCAAAGTAAACGTAACAGGGGCGGATCCAGATTTCAAGTTAGGGGGGGGGGGGAACGCACTTAATACAATCGCGCCAAGCGCGAAAATTGGGGTATTTCGTGTGAAAAATCACGATTTTACGCAAAAAAATCATATTTTTTCCAAGTTTAGAGGGGACGCGCGCCGGGTACCATATGACATATCCTCTCGTCCGTTGAAATTGGTCAACACCTGAAATCGGTCACCATCTTGGAATGCGCTGTCACGTGAGTTCAGATGTCGATGACGTCATTTATCCTGCAAACTGCGTCCAGAAATAGATATTGAATTTACTTTCACTTTGATCAAGACAACAATGAGATTTAAACAGATAAGAAAAGATAGCTATGGGTTTTGGTACCAAAATGGTGCTATTTTACTATTACCATTTTGACTTAATAAGCAAAGACAAATATTTCTAGAAAAACACAGACCGTAGTGGATAATTTGCATATCTTGTGTTTGTTTACATTCCACTGCGCATCTTGACCTATATTTATAACTCCATTAGGCAACGGAAATGACATTGTTTTCGTTTTGAAATTAAGTAATTCCTTAGACAATTTTCAGATTTTTAGCGGGAATTTGTGGGTAATAAATATATGATTTAATATGAATTACATGGAATTGGACATGGATAAAATTGTACGTGAAAACAGAGATATTATCTGCTGAAAACAAGTGACAGCAAATACAATTTAATGAAAAAATGGCGAAATATAGAAGAAGCAAATTAAAAAATATTGTAAAATACAATCTCCTAGGCCTTTTTGTGTTCCACACGACTATTTTATGGTTGACCGATTTCAGGTAACGTGACTTGGGCGTCATTACAAAACATATGCAAGCAAAAAAGATCAGCGAGCCAACATTTCTTCATCAAATTCAACGATGTTTTGGCATTATATTTGGCTTAAGTGCCCAAGTAAACATGGCATTTATCTTTGGTATAAATACCAATTTGAATGAGAATTATAAGGAAATGTCTCAACTGACCGATTTACGGTCACATGTGGATATACAAATTTTTACCTTCAGTCAAGCTACACAAATTTGAGCTTATCTGGGATAAACAAGAAACATAAACTTCCATCGTGATATAATCAACAGAAACAGAAAACATTGTTCTTTGTGGATGACTAAATTTTTTTACAAATCGTAAAACACGTTTATCCTCACAAAACAAACAATAACACCCTGTTCCGTTACGGAAAAATTCCGGAAAGTCAACTTTCCGTCCCATGACCGCGAGTTTGCGATGATCGAATTAGGGATTTAAATCACCCGCAGTCATTAATTGTGCTGTCAACAAAAGTAAACAATTTGCCATTCTGAAAATCTGAATTTTCACAAGAACGTCGATGCCACCGCTCCGTCAAAATGACCGTGAGCGAGCGGTGGATATGATTCAGGCTGGAATGATTCACCAGGCCGTTGCAGTCAATTTTGATGTGTTTAGAATAATCATTTCAAGGCTAATGATTTGTCTTCGACAAACAGGTAGGACGAATGACAGACCCCGTAACGACAGGCCGCGTGTGACATCACAACATCAAGACAAACATTTACGCCTTATTCACCTCCGGAACCGTATGATAACGGCTGAGGATACTGCCCGTAGAACACATGGTCTAGCAAATGTCAGAATTTCAGGTCAGACTGTTGGCAGAAGACTACGTGAATCTGGACTTCTAGCTAGGCGTCCGGTGGTAGGACAAATCCTTAAGCAATGCCATAGGACCGCGAGACTAGCCTGGGCTCATGCACGTCGTCGTTGGAGGCTTCACATGCACCTTGCAAAGTTTTAACATTTTTTTTAGTGATGAATCCCGATTTTCACTTCGTTTTAGCGATGGACGTTATCGTGTGTACCGCAGGCGTGGGGAACGTTTTACAGACTAGTGTGTGTACGAGTCCGACCGTTTTGGAGGCGGAAGTGTTATGGTCTGGGCTGGGATTTGTCAAAATTGTTCAAGGAACATTGAATGCCGTAAAATACAGAGACGATATTCTTGATCCTATCGTTCTGCCCTTTCTGTAACAGCAACACTTTGATCACGTCTTTCAACTTAGCAATGCAAGATGTCACGAGGATCGTATTTGTCAAGACCCTCTGCACCAGAATCACATCCGTGTTCTTCCTTGGCCGGCATTATCACCGGATCTGTCACCAATTGAACATATATGGGATGCACTCTGTAGACGTGTTCGCAACCGTCAAAATCCACCGGAAACACTACAGGAGCACTTGTGCACGAGTGGAACAACATCCCACAAGCCTTTATCCAACGAATGATTGGTTCTATGCGTCGGAGATGAGAAGCTGTCGTTGCTGAAAGAGGTGGTCACGCACGTTACTGAACTCCGCAAACTTCCATACTGTATGACAATTTCTGTCTGTCCATGATTTGTTCTGATAATGATGTTGAGAAATTTTGTTGATATTGCCTTATTTGTTATGCCCATATTAATCAAAATTATACGATTTTTTTCGATTTTTTTCTCTATGTAAAAATATTGAGCATCAAACCCTTGCATCGTTTCTTTTGTTGATTAGTATAACTATATATATTTGGGTTAGGGTTAGGGTTAGGGTTGTGATGTTGAGCGACACTTTTAACATACAATGTATTTGAGCTCTATCGTGGTGGTCAGTTTTAATGGTGGAGGAAACCAGAGTACCCGGAGATAATCACCGACCTGTCTCAAGTCACTGACAAACTTTATCACATAATGTTGCATCGAGTACACCTCGCCATGAGCGGGATTCGAAATCACAACGTTAGTGGTGATAAGCACTGATTGCATAGGTACTTTTCAGTAACCATGGTTTTACATATAAACTTCTCCTGTCCACTCTTTTTTCAGTAACCATGGTTTTACATTTCAACTTCTTTTGTCCACTCTTTTCAGTAACCATGGTTTTACATATAAACTTCTCTTGTCCACTCTTTTCAGTAACCATGGTTTTACATATACACTTATCGTGTTCAGTCTTTTCAGTAACCATGGTTTTACATATATACTTAACGTGTCCACTCTTTTCAGTAACCATGTTTTTCTATATGCACGTATCTTGTACACTCTTTCCAGTAACCATGGTTTTGTATCTTATTTTGTTCGCATTTCTCAGTAACCATGGCTTTAAATTTACACTTCTCGTGTCCGTTCTTCTCTGTATAAGCAAGACTTGACCCTGTGAACTGAAAAAAATCTTTCACAAGTTATCTACAGATTTTGATTATTTGCATATTTTGTTAAAGAGGCATTAGCTACGATTTTGATCATCAGTATACGACTATGTTGATATGTGGACTTGTTAGCGAACTCAAAAAATAAAATTCCTCTCAGCGTGTGGGCCTAGTAAAATTATATATATTAAAGCAGTCATTTTTATCCTTGCATCAAAAGACAACTTGTTCTCGCTGTAACTACCAATGCAATGTAACTGAAATATTGTTGAAAGTGGCGTTAAACACCATAACCTTAACCCTAACCGCCAAAAATGATCACCTCATAATGTTGGTCTACACTTTCAAGGTAGTGGTATTTTTCTTTATACAATGGGAGATAACTCAAATTTCTAGAATGACATTTCATATCGGATCTCAAGTAAATAAACTGGATTCCTTTTAAAAAAAAAGTCATTAGAACTGAGGACAGGGGACTCCTAACATATTTACTTGAAAATGTCGATTTTATGTTCTCTTTGTTACATGTTTATTTGTATAATTTGTATAATTGTCACAAACTGTATTGTTTAATGACAATACAATTTTGAATTTGAATTTGATATATCGACAGGTGTCAAACGAGAGATGTATTTCAGTAATATTATTTCCACAGCTGTCGGATGAGATGCATTTCAGTAATCTATCTCACATTTTTCCAGTAGATCCGGCTGTATAATCAAGAATTCAGTTAAATGGGTTACTAAACATAGCACAAACACTCTTTAGACTTTCGACTTAGATTATGGATTTATTCAGGGGTGTAGGAGCTGGAAAGAAAATAAAAAAGGGGGCTGTCGTTTAAATAAAATTCATCTTCGATTTATATATCTATACGAAATATATTTTTAAGCGAATCTTGGATACCGAAAGGGTCATTTTATACTGAAATGTATCATTGTACATGTAGCTCAATTTTTTCACCAATAAAACATTGAATTTACATAAAATGGCACGTACTTACCGTTAGGGAACGAACATTTTAACCATTCATTTTGTTTAGCCATGCAGCCAATTCGCAAGAACGTAGACAATACTATGCAAAAAAAAAAAAAAAAAAAAAAAAAAAAACTGACAAACTTTACCACTTAATGTTGTATCGAGTACGCCTCGCCTGAGTGGAATTGCGAACTCCCAACGTTAGTGATGATAGGCACTGATTGAATAGGCACAATGTAGTTGTAGATACATACCACACGATCACGACCACGACGGTCCCTTTAGTGGTCAATGAGGTTATATTTATAGTTACTATGGGGCACTAACGCTATTTCAAAACTCTTAGATTTGATTTATTTACTTATTGCTAATAAATCATTTATTGCTAATAAAGTTATAATGGATATTAGTACAAGATGTAGTATCATTTTGTCTGTGACGGAACATACGGACAAAAAAAAATGAGAAAAAAAAAAGACTTTCCTCCTCAATATTAAAGATGTTTTTTACGGAAAATCATATGCCATTTTGATGAAACATTTTATGATGAAAGGAGAAATAACTGCTCCAAAAATGATTCGATCAGAATGTCGTGACGATATGCGATTCTCCATATGGTAATAAGCTAGCATGCAGAGCTTTAAGGATTTCCCTTTTAAAATGTAGGAGAAATTGTGCGTACAATTTATTCGTGTGACAGACGGACAGACAGACATTGAAAGGGGTAACATAAATATCTGGACAGTAGGTTCAAAGTCAAAAGGATATGTCCGTATCCATGGACGAAATATTATGCATCAAGTTCTTAACCCTACAGTACTAATTGATTAATGTACATGCATGCATTTTCCAGAAATGTCGAAGCATTGAGTAGCTATCCTCAAATGTTGACAACAGTATGTATTGACTCACAACTAATATCACTATTAACAACATCTTTTAATATTGTGCTAAAATATTATCACGAAAATCACAAAATTATTATGGGTTAGAGCTATGGTTATGGTGTTTAACGCCACTTTCAACAATAAATCGTGGTGATTAGTTTTATTGGTGGAGGAAACTAAAGTACCTGGAGGAAATCACCGGACCTGTCGCTTGTCACTGACAAACTTTATCACATAATGTTGTATCGAGTACACCTCGCCATGGGCGGAACAAAATTATTAACACCAGTGTAATTTTTAATGATTTTAAATCAGCGGGTAATCCATGGTTGCAATTATTAAAGTATTCGTGTCTATACATTTACAATTTTTATGAATAATAAATCGAGGGCATTTTGAAAAGATCCTTTGACTAAACATATTTTTGTATTAATATTTAAAATTTAGTTATTATGACTAACACTACTGTTGGTGTAACATGCTATATATTCTGAAGAATAAAAAAAAGGAGACTTAATTGATTTTAAAAGAGGATAGATAAATACAATTTCTTATTTACAATATTAACATATTCTAAATATTTTAACAAAGCGTTTGATTAATGGTACATGTTCAATGCTAAATCACATCGTAAATGTAAACAGAACGGAAATGATATAAAATTTATTCATATTGATATAGATTTTTATCAAATAAATACACATGTGTATATATATAGATCATAAATCAAAGTAATGAGTTGTCAAAATTATAATCTGGTAGAAATATTTTGAAAAACAAACATTCAAAAGTCAAGGATGGGTTGAGGGAGCGATATATGTATATTAAAGAGAGGAGTCATTTTAAGAAGAGTTCCATACAAATCTATTTAAATATACATGGATATAAATTCTCGTATTATTTTACTTACAAGAAATATATATACAATGTATTAGGAACGGGGTTTTTAATTAACAGGTTTAACCCCGTCACATGTTTACGCCTGTCCCAAGGTAGGATTTTGATCACCCTAGGTCGTGGTTTGTTTGTGTTCAATGGTTTAAGATGAGAGGTAGTCGTTCGTTTTTAAGATAATGGTGAAATTGTTGACCATAAACTTTCTTTTCATAAGTACAAAAATGTATAAATGACTCAATAATTGTTTTATTTTACACTACAACTGATAATTATAACCCTTTTGGTAATGGGAAAATAGTATTTTTAGGAAATTGTACCAGTAATCCATTTATGGCAAACTATAGACAATATATCAGAGACGTACGTTTATGAATGGACCGGAAAGTGGGCGACAAGCTTCTGATATAAACCTTAAAGTGGAAGGGGAGGCAAATTTTAAGGTGGACCGAAAAGTGTGGGGGCAAGCTTCACAGAGAGGACAAACTTCAGCAGAAGCCCGGATAGTGGGGACAAGCCATCAAAACTTACAAGTAAAAAAGAAAAGATCGCTGGCCTTAATCATGTAGTTGTAGCCGTAAATCCCGTGTTTTCCGTACATTTTCTATTTCCGTGTTTAAATTTCAGCTGTTTCTCAATTTTTCTCTCCAAAAAAGTGGGTTGAGGGAGGGGCAAACATAGTTGTGTCCTCTCGCTTTTGAAAGTGGGAGCACATATGACACCCCCTCCGCTCCTACACCCCTGAAAATAGTTGCAAACTATTTAAACAAATTCCTATGTTTTTTTTATTGTTCTAATCAAATCAAATCTCGATGTGGATCCTCGTCTGTATGAACATTTCAAACTAGTTTCCCAGAATCCACGATAATAACATTTTTAGCTTGTTTCCTAAGTTTACTTTTTTACATGGCACAGTCATAAATCTCTTTTTATTAGCGGTTTACAAAATCCAAGCTAGATGACGATTTTGTCTCGGGGATAACTCTTATAAAACACCATATAATTGCCGTTTTCTTCTTTCATTATCGCGACAGGTCGGTGGTTTTCTTCTTTCATTATACCGACAGGTCGGTGGTTTTCTTCGGGTACTCTGTTTTCCTCCACCTCCTCTATGATATAAGTGAAATATTGTTGAAAGTGACGTTAAACATCATATTTCTAACATTCTTGAAATTACATCAAAAACCGAACATCAAGTCTAAACACAGTGCAAATCCGTACAACTTCAAAGAGGGATGTGAAAAGCTCAAACATTTGGAAATGTCAAGCACGCATTAAGAGGGTGCATGATATGCTGGCCGTGAAATCCCCCCTATTCCCCCAACCCAACTTTTGCAAAGCATATATTATACAGAAATTAATTTATCAGAATTCTAATAATGCCTACAGATCCCGAAATTTCCACCCCTCTCTAGCCCCTACCAGGACCCTTGTATACGATAGTGACTCTTAGCAGTTTCCCAGACATCTTCTAGTCGTGACACCCTTCCCCTATTGGCCTAATGACAAAATCCCGGATTCTCGCCTGAATGCGTTCAGTAAAACGAAGGGGAAAGTATACCAACGAATTGTGTGTAAACCGATCCACACACATTGCGTATATGGTAATACATGATATGTTACTGCTTTAACCCGTACGAGCCTTAAGAAAAATCCCCCGACAATCATTATATGCAAAAATTTATCTGATATTTTTGCCGTTTCGTATTTAAATAATGACACGTCACATATTTAAATTCGCTATTAATATGTCTAATCCATATGGTAAAGGTACAGAAACAGCATAACTTGTATGGTAAGGAAACATATAATTATCCATATTCTTCAAAATTATTAATTCATTTTTTTTAAATTCAAAATACACATACATTTGTACTAATGATAGAAGTTAGTGTCTTGTTAAGTAATTATATTGTGTATATATGCAAAGCACACTTAATTCGTGTCTTTTCTAATTGATATTTTTGTGTCGTTGAAAACGTTATCATGGCGGTGTTTACAAGCAGGGAGGCTCTAATTCTGAAACTGTCAATAATGCTCCCCTATCCAACAATTAAGCTTGTTACTTTGTTCATGTATATATCAGATGCATCTTCGGTCAGTCAATCAGTGATCGCCATGCAGTGTACTTACTATACATTTGCATGCATTTGGTTGATTTTTCCTAAATGTCAGACTTTTTTTGTTGAAACTAAGAGTTTCATCTGAATGTGTATCGCTCGCATTGTTATAAATGGTCTATTTTTTTTTCCAAAACGATATACATTTTGTATTTGAATATTGGGTTCGATGATTAATTTTTTTTTGCAGTTGGGGACGTCGTGATCGTAATCGTATGGTAGTTGGATTTACAACTACCTGTGCAATCAGTGCCTATTACTCCTAAAATTGTGAGTTCGAGTTCCGCTCATGACGAGGTGTACTCGATACAACATTATGTGATAAAGTTCGTCAGTGACTTTCGGTAGGTAGGTGGTTTTCTCCGCACACTCCGCTGACCGCCCACGATATAACCAAAATATTGTTGAAAGCGGCATTAAACACCATAACCACCAATGTTAAGCTTTTTCTTGCAGTTGTTATATTTAATTGAAAGTATAAATTCGAATGGAACATACAAAGAAACATCACAATTTATAGTTCAAGGAAGATTTATAAAACATTTTCTATAAGGTTCCATGTTAAGCGAATGAATGAGTGCTTAGCGCCAACTGTTGCATTTACAACTATTGTCTTGTGCAATCAGTGAATATCTCCACTAACGTTGTGAGTTCGAATCCCGCTCATGGCAAGGGGTACTCGACACAATATTATGTGATAAAGTTTGTCAGTGACTTGCGACAGTTCAGTAGTTTTTCTCGGGATACTCCTGTTTCCTCCACCAATAAACCTGACCGCCACGATATAACTGAAATATTGTTGAAAGTGACGTTAAACACCATAAACTAAACCACATAAACGCCAAGTGATCACCTTTTCAGTATATCATGGCGGGAATAAGCTACATTTCTATAAGATGACGATTCCCGCTTAATTTGTACTAGACCAACACGTTTAGTTTGATTTTTATAGTACAATTTCACTGTAAAACAACAGTCCGCGGGTAGACATGTCGCTCCACTCGGACACATTGTTCTGACCCCGAGCCACCAGTCTTTGTTCTCACTCTTTAATGCTCTGTGGTTTTCTCCAGGTATTCCAGTTTCTTCCACCAATAAAACTTACCGCCGCGATGTAACTGAAATATTGTTGCAAGTGGCATTAAACACCATAACCCTTAATGCTCTGTGGTTAACGGACAAGCAGAAAATACTAAGTTTATACTTAGACAACCAAAATTTAATTATTTAAAGTTTAATAGATGTAGCGATGATTTTCCATTTTCCACGAACGCGTTTTTAATTTGATGGAATCCGATACAAAATATAATATTCAAAAAAACACATTTTTTTCTCAATTTACCTGTTAAACGTCAACGGTAATTTTACGGATGAGTTTAAATATTTACAAAAAACATTTAATTTGAAAGTCAATTTAGAATTCTTTTCATCTTAGCAACAGTTTATTGTGTATACAAATAGAGAGGATATACTATATCCAACATTTTGAATAATAGCCATCACAGTAAATATCACATTGCAGAAAATTGCTTCATCACGCACTGTCGCCATACAAACCAATTTACATAATTTACAATCAAACACAATTTTGAAGTAAGAAAATAGATTACCTTACCAGTATAGTGGTGGAAATAGATTCAGAATTTTGATTGATGTCGCACATGATAAAGTGATATCACGATTATTTTTCTTCATTGTGATCAAGAATCAAAGGCTAAGATATTACGCAAGTAATATTGAAATGTAATGCTATTTTTGGCCATCATCCTCCCTGACATAGGTAACCTTAACCTACTTTGTCTATCCTATTTAGGTCATTTGGTTCACTTGCTCCCAAAGACTTTCAAATTATTTGGCTTTTCAATCTTCAGTGTACTGAGTGCCGGTGTTCTAGAGCCATTTCCCCCCTAGCCATCGTTCCACCCGGAAAAATGGCTATATAGCTACTACAATGTACATATCTACTATATAGCCATTTTTTTCGCCTATCCAGGTAAGGGGGGAAAATGACTCTATAACCATTTTTCCGGTGGTGGGGAGAATGACTATGGGGGAAAAATGGCTCTATAACACCGGTCTTAGGAGGTGCGGAACCCAATGCTGTTATTTGTAAAACCTGCAGTGTGTTGTTGTGTGTACTTGAACAGCCAAGAGTAGATAACTCCAGCGCAGTTCCCGTTAAGCCTGGGACCCAATTGGGAGCAATTAGATCAATTGGCTTAAGGACGACCATGAACGTACCTTAGATTTAGATTATTCCAGAAACACATTAAATTAAGACAAATACGTTTTATTACTATCACTGGGTGGATAACGCTGCTGGTGGACTATCAAGTCCTCGTGGGGGGTATCATCCGTCTAGTAGAAATTTGACATGATCTATTAGATATGTTTTATCCTTGAAATATACAGTTCCTAAATTAATGTTATTTATTAAAACTAAGGACAATCTCTCTCAGGCATATATGAGAGCCGTCGTGGTTGTGATCGTATGGTACTAGTAGTTGGATTTACAACTACATGTGCAATCAGTGCCTATCACCACTAATGTCGTGAATTCAAACCCCGTGCATGGCGAGGTGTACTCGATACAAAATTATGTGATAAAGTTTGTCAGTGACTAGCGACTGGTCAGTGGTTTTCTCCGGGTACTGCGGTTTCTCTCATCAATAAAACAGACCGCTACGATATAACTTGAAATATTGTTGAAAGTGGCGTTAAACGCCATAAACCAAACGAACAAACCCTAAGGCATATATAACCAAAGCCGATTTTGGCTTTCTTGTTTATGCCTTTTGTTGTACTTTCTCCCACAGACTTTTAAATTAATGGTTTTCCAACTTTTTGACTGAGGATGTACTCGGATGAAGGTCATTCTAGAAACGTGTCGTGCGCACTACATAATTAAATATCTCCGGTTTTCATAGAAACATTTGCATGTTGTAATTCTAGCTTGGTTTTAAAATAACAAATCATGATGTAATACAACCTTCCATTATCTAATGTGATATATTATGATGAAAACTCGACCAGATGAAAAATTCTTATCACAATAACAATCTTTATCTAACATTATATACGTTTTCCTTTGAAATTAACGAAAGTAACCTGTCTGATACAAGGTGTCTGATACAAGATGTTGTGATAAAAGAATGGCGCGATGTTGCACGAGACGTTCTCGGTGACGGCCCGATAGTCCGAAGGTCCAATAGTCCGAAAATGTCCCTTTTTCAGTAATCTCTTGCAGATTTCTTTATAAATGTTTGTATTATAACTAACTTTTCAGATGACATTTACTAACAAATAAAAGATTTGTTGGTATAAGTACATGTGCATTCACATCTACGCGGTCTTGCATTAAAAAAAAACCAATTGGCTGGTATTGACGATGCGTGAAGGAAAATCGGAAGTTTCGACCCAACTGTGTCTAGTGTCAATGTACCGATATGTCCAGGTGCCGATTTGGCCTGTACCCGATAGATCAGACGTGCGAAATGCAAATCACAACTAGCTATGTAATACTTGTCTCCGCATGGTATTATGCATTAGTTTTCTCGCCATTTCTAGTATTAACAGTTCCCGGCATCTCAATAGACCCTTCAACGTTAACTGCAGAGCTTCACGGTTTTGGAGGGAACTGAGTGGAAACGCGCCGATTTCCGCAAATTGACAGCAGTTAACAATGAAAGTGACATTGTGATGCCCTCATTTACTTTAGAGGACCCACCCATATTTGGTATTTCCAAAGCTAGCCCTACCCCTAGCCTAACTCGAGAACACAGCCTACGGCACTAGATGGCACGTTGACACAGTCTACAGCAATAGATGGCATATTGATACAACCTACGACGCTAGGTGCAAATATTTCAGTTACCCTATAGGTTGTGGGTCCCCTAAAGTAAATAAAGGCCAATTGTGACGTTGAAATTTTTACGGGAAATTGAACGTTATCACTCAATTCCCGCAACAACAAAAAACGCAGTCCCGCAGTTACCATGAAAGGGTCTATTGTGCTTGTGATTCTTATTCAATATGCCAAAAGGGCCAAACAGGACTCGTTATTTTTCCTGTTTCTCAGAAGTAAAGCCCACCCAAATAAATTTCTTCTCTTCTGACAACAAATAGACAATGATCATGAATTGTCTAATTTATACGGAGTTAAGTATTTGCTTTCAAAATTTTGTACCGCATCTCATGCCGGTATACTTCATTTTAATAGGGCTCATTTATGCTTCGTCGCGCGACAGTTGCATCATGATTTCGCGATTTTTGTCCTCTATTGTTAATTGGGAATCTTTAGAATTTGGACATACAAATTTATTGATTAGTGGATGGCGATTGTCGCGTGACATACAGGGTTTGGGCTGGTTTTTGGTTGAAAATTAATTTGGCCAGCTCCTGGAGTGAAAAACAAAATCTAGCCCATGGAATAAATAATTTTTCCAAACTCAATTTTCTTACATTACATATATAGAAAAAATTATCTGGCTCCAACAAAAGTCCAAAGCCACCCACCTCACCCCCACAGATTATCAAATGGTCCGTGCCGTACTGACAATATCTGCAGCACAGGCATATGAAGTTTATATATCACAGCTTGCAAGGCCGTAGCCGGGGGGAGGGGGCGGGGGTGTGTGCACGTGAACCCCCTCTAAATAACACAAAAAAAACCTTGTGTATACTTGATTTTAACGTCGATATTACGATTTTATTCTCTCTATTTAATAGATAACACACTTAAAGTTGTAAATCTAAGTACTGCATCAAAGAGGATATAAAAATTTCTTGCACTTTGATAATTTTTTTCATTTGATTATACTGTTTGTAAAATGCTAAAACTTCAGAGCTTCCGGGGGCCTGAGCCCCCTAACAGGGTTCTGTCCTGGACTCGCTGGGGGTCTAATACGGCCCCCAGATCCCTCGCCTTGTAGTTGTGCCCCCTTTCAGAAAACCTGGCTTGTCCGTTACTACAGAGTTTGTGGTGTATATCGTGATTTTCTAGACAGAGCCCGCGGTTGCTGACAAACTCATGAGAAAAGGCTATGTTGCTAAAAGGTTGAAGTCATCGCTCCTGACGTTCTACGGACGCCATGACGACTTGGTGGACCGTTATGAGACAACTGTTTCACAGATGCAAACATATGTGTTTCCTTGATGAGCTTCGTTCTTCCTCTGCACCGGATTTGACTCTGGCTATCAGGGCGAGTGTCCCTAAGGGACTGATCATTATTTATCTCCAGGGAGCCGGCAAATATAGAGGGTCAGAAAAAATTTGGAACATGGAAAAGGTGGGGGTCAGAGGTTTCTTTATGTTAGGAGAAAGGGGGGTCATGATTTTTTTATTTTCCAATTGAAAAAAAAATTAACAAAAATAACAAATAAATAAATAGAGGGGGAGAGATGAAAAACATGACAAAGGATAGAGAGGGAGAATTGTTTATGTACAAAGTATATACACCACAACACCATTGGAGAAATACAAATATGACATGGTTGGGGGTCAACATTTTTCTGACACTATTAGGAGGGGGGTCACATATGTTACACAAAAGTGGAAAGCGGGTCATTAATTTTTTTTCGGTTATTCAAAATAATTTGCCGGCCCCCCTGGACATAAATAATGACCGGTCCCTAAAGAGGCTGTAGACGCTTACTCTTCCGGCACACTTGGTCTAACCCTGGTTTTTATGGGTCCGTGATGGTCATCTTTTGTGTACGTTTTTGGTTTTTGTGTAGTCTTTTTTTTCTCTGTCTTTGCTCGTCTGCTCGATTTTGCCGATTCCTTTGGACTTACGGCTTTGGATTCCTCCTGTGGAACGGAGGTTCGGTTTCTTACTTTTTTTAAGACTGGTTATGTAATGTTGGCAAATTGCGTTACTGTGGAAAAACACAGGGTAGAAAAGAAATTCTGACGAGGCTGGGCACCAGCGGAATACTCTAACCAAACTACATCGGACCTTTGGACTATCGATATCGACCCTTCGGACTATCGGTCCTTCGGACTATCGGACCTTCGGACCAACGGGGTGTAACCGACGTTCTCAGCCAGACTACTTTGTCATGATGTCATATCATTGGAATCCGAGGAAAAACAGGAATTCTCATTTTCAAAGACACAGTTTCAATATTTCCAGCAACTGTAAGGTCGACATTTCTCTTTTAAAAGCGTTGTTGGATTGTACAGTGACACTGAATGTGATCGAACAGTAATTCGACATTGGTGAAAGAACGGCAGCAAATAACGTGACGTTATGCACAAAATGTAGTCTTCCTGAGAGTATTGTAAACAAAATTGTCAATATTAATTCGATCATTGTTATTTGTTTAAAATTAGTTTTTACTGAAATGTTAGATAAACTTATTACATGTACATAGTGTGTTGGTACAAGACTATGTATCAGGTCTTGCCTGTTGCGTGAACTAACCGCATCACAACTCGTCGCTATCGCGACTCGTAGTGATACTGGTTCACACAACAGACTCGACCTGATACATAGTCTTGTACCACCACACTATGTATGTAATGGGTATTTATTTGCACTTTTACTGTTATTTCATCTAAAGTTTATTATTTTTTAAAATTAATTTCAGATCTTAAAATCTGTATCAAGGAAGTATAAGTCGAATCAGGCAATTATAAAAAAAAAACCCTTGTTTAATATCCCTGTTTGCATAGATCGTGACTGAAAATTGCGACTTTCTACATATTTTTATTTTTCAAAAATTTAAAATGATTTCGAATTATAATAGCCACATCCCACAGTTTTTGGTTTAATGTGGTTAGCGAGATCTCGTCAGGAATCAATTCAAGCCAATTAAACCTCTCCAAAGTTGCGTTTGTTATTTCAGCAATATTTTGACATTGTGGATTACGTTGGTTCACTTTACAGCCTATCAATTCCAAAACGTGCTTGATTGGCTTCATATCAGAGGACATGCCATGCCAATGAAATGCCGGTTTGTGTCAATCGCCTCTTGCTGCCTGAATTCTCTTACAATGCAAGCTCTGCGCGGTCTTGCGTTATAGTCCATAAAGATCGGCCTGTCAGCCAATTGACTACTGTCAAAATGGGGTACAACGTGTGCGTTAAGCACGTTGTCGCGGTAGGTAACGTTGTTGAGGTTATATTGTAAGGCATGTAAGTCTAACTTACATGTAAAAGAAAAGCATCCTCAGACAGTTACACCGCCGACCACCAAATACTGTTGTACCCATCACATTCCTGTCATGAAATGCAATGTTTTTATGCCGCCTGACTCGAACGCGGCCATCCACGGGATGCAATAAAAATCTACTTTCATCTGATTATTAGACTCGTTTCCAAACGAATATTTTAAACGAAATGGTCACGTGACCAATTCCATCGAGCCTGCCGATCAGCCGTCTATGAACAGTCATTACAGATACATGACCCCCAAAATTCAATTTATCTCGAATGAGAGGCGATGCAGCGAAACGATTACTCCTGGCACATCAGGCTATAACTAATAGTATTAGCACACTAGTATCCTCTCTCTAGGTGTAGTTTTGCGGGGTATGTCAGATCGCGGAAGTTCATCAACCATTCCAATCACTTGCCAACGCTGCACTGAAGACGATCAATAAGAGAATGGTGTATCCAATTTGTCCTGCCACTCTTCTATTGCTAAAACATGTATGTGACATGCCAACAGTTTGCCACTTCTCTGTTACAACATGTAAAGTCAATTTTCGCCTGCATAATTTAGCGATGAAACAACTCTATATAGGTTTAGCATATCAAGTCAACGAAAATATTGTGATCTCCGGAGATCTGAACTCTGACCTTATGTCTTTAAACAATAACAAATTGATTGATATGATGAGG
>MJUT01006195.1:338100-366348 GCA_002080005.1 Gigantidas platifrons | reverse complement strand
AAATATGTTTAAACTAAAACAACTCTATACGAAAAACTCTACAACCTGAACTTGAAAACACACATGTGTAATTAGGTAGAACCCCATTAGTAAACCGGGTTTTAATCTAACACGACTTTATCGATCGATGAAGTATTACACAGTTAATGAATGCTTATGTGTACAGATATTCTTTACAGAAATCGCATGTTTGAAAAGTTAACTTTCAAAAAAAGATATAGGAAATAAATCAAGTGGCGCTTAACTTTTGTCGAAGTATATACATGTACATGTACAGTCGACCTGCCCATGTGGTCACCTCCATTAAGCAGTCACCTGTATTAAAAGGTCACATTTTTCTTGTCCTTTCAAATGAATTAAACCGCTTTTAAAAGGGCACCTGTCTATAAATAAGGCCACATTTTATTTGTCCCAAAGGTGGCCTCTTTATAAATGTATGATTGCATGTATGTTATTTGTATATTACATATTGTAGGTACATTTTACCCTCTAATGACGTAGTCAATGTAAACACTACATCACTGATTTAATAACAATGTATAAATTACAACGTTGTTTATACTGACAGATCATAATTAGTAAAAACAATGATTAATTAATAAATGTCTGGGGGTAAATCATAGCATATCTTTCCTCCTTCTTTATTGAATGACTGACGGTAAACCATCGCATAATCTTACCCGTTGCCACTTCTTTTCTATAAAAAAAAAGTGACGAAATTTCTATATACATTTATTATCGATATCATTACTAAAACTATCTGATAAACATATTAAATTAAGAAACTCGTTATTTTTCATCCGGTGGGTCCGCCGAGTTCTACCTTCTTAGTGCTAGATATTAAATTGAACATGAACAATGGTTCACTGATGTATGTACATGTCCCTCAACTCGGACACATTATCATGATTCAGGGTCAACCAGTCTTTGTTTTTACTCCTTAATGATGAGTGCTAGGCGAAGAAGCACCAAATTCCAATTATATATATAGTTTTTGGTTTGACCCGACCGGGGCTCGAACTCACAATCTACCACACTCGAGGCGAATACGCTATCCATTACATAACCAATGAGGTTTTTGTTGGAATAGGCACTGATTGCAAAATGGTTGAAAATGCTGACCATGTGCAGTCTATATTTACTAGGATTCAAGATGCCATGATTACACTACTAGACTCTAGACATCATGATAAAAATGTGCAACATGAGATCATTTTACATAAATAATATAAACCACATCAGTCTAGATAATTATAAAGCCTCCCCCCCTTACTCTAACGATGATTACTATCCATTAACAAAGATGAATATATTACTGAGCGGACTAATTTGATTAATGATGTTGTTTTCCCCTTTGTTTGTACATTGTATTTTGCGCAATAATATATTTCTGCTTTGTCTGATTACAAGTGAAATATAACGCTATGTGACGTTTCTGTGTCTTTCGTTGCCCAACTTGACAAAGATAATTTATCTAATGACCAAAAACATCAGATTGCTTTTAAATACGATCAACGGCCCTAATCTGAGTGCTTTACACCATGTTGGATGATTGTAATTATATTTGAAAAGATTTAATATTTATATGGGGGGATAATTGCGTGCGTCCGGCCACTTATTTGCTTCACCTTCGGTTTTCTTGATAAAGACATTCCTCTCTTATCAGTTAATTACAAATTTAAAACTTATCGTTATTTTAAAAGTAGACTCGGATTCGTCATTTCACGTTTTTGTGTAAAAGGACAACTTATAATTCGATAATTACGTTGTTAATAGTGTTGTTTTTCAACCTTGATGACGCGACTTCCATAATTGGAGACGAAAGAAATAAAAGGAATAAAAATTAAAAACCAATTATTAAGAACTAATTTTAGTATTTTTGCATGTGTTTTATTGTAGTTACACTGACAAGTGGGTTTAAACTATAGAAGGACATTTTAAATTTTCAGTCGTTTTTTTTTCAGAACAGTTTCGAAAAAAAAAAAAAAAAAACTACAAATATTAAATATTAGGAATTATTCAGAGCGAGCGACAGAGAGAACAATTTAAAATAGGATGAATGGAAAAATACCTGAGCAAAATTTTTATAAAAATAACAGAGAAAGAGAATTGCATTAGTCAACAAGGATATTAGACATATAAGGTAATACATTTTTCTCTTCTTCTTTTTTTCTTATAAATATGTGCATGTAATTACATGTGTAGAAAAACGGGCCGTCGTGGTCGTGATCGCATGGTAGTTGGGTTTATAAGTTATAACTACCTATGGAATCAGAGCCTATCACCACTAACATTATGTGTTCGAATCCCGAACAGACAAGGTGTACTCGATACAATATTATGTGATGAAGTTTGTCAGTGACTTGCGACAGGTCAGTGGTTTTCTCTGGGTACTCCCGTTTCATCCACTAATAAAACTAACCGCCACGATATAACTGAAATATTTTAAAAGGAACGTTACGATTTTCATCAATTTTCATCGCTTTGAAAATTCATCAAAATGAAAACAGTGTTATCAAAATGAATTCACATTTGAAATAAGTGGAACAACAAGCTGGTATCTATTTAAAAACTAAATGACGTCTGCTAAAATAAATTTCATTAATATTTATGCCCAGTTCTTGTTTTGAATGTGTGCTGAATAAAACACGCGTTCACTTCTGATTTGTAATCTAAATGATCCTAAATTATAAGAAATGACAGAGGAGATACATGTTTGAACCTACTTCCAATTACAGATTATATTTGTCTAAGTTGTTATGATTTCAAGATGAATCAATAAAAATAATTTAGATCAAATATTAATTATCTCCTTTACAGAAGTAATCCGTTAACGTTTGCGTTCTCTGCAGATTTTATGTTCTTCTATACATCTATGGGTCCAAACTCCCTTGCCGATTCAGATCCAATCCGCATACTATTCTCTACTAATGTATTCCAGCAGAGGAAAACATCTTCGGAGCGGATACGGAATATTTCCGGAGATTGCAATCACTGCAAACATTTTTATCATATATCTAAAATGTACACTTGTGGATTGCCATCACTCCAGACATTCCATCCTATATCTATGATGAACACTTGTGGATTGTCTTCACTCCAAACATTCCAACCCATCTTTAATGTACACTTGTGGATTGCCATCACTCGAAACTTTCCGACATGTATCTTTAATGTACACTAGTGGATTGCCATCACTCCACACCTTCCATTTTATATCTAATGTACACTTGTGGATTGCCATCACTCCAAACATTCCACCTTATATCTTTAATGCACACTTGTGGATTGCCATCACTCCAAACATTCCGACCTGTATCATTAATGTACACTTGTGGATTGCCATCACTCGAAACTTTCCGACCTGTATCTTTAATGTACACTTGTGGATTGCCATCACTCGAAACTTTCCATCCTGTATCTTTAATGTACACTTGTGGATTGCCATCACTCCAAACATTCCGACCTGTATCTTTAATGTACACTTGTGGATTGCCATCACTCGAAACTTTCCGACCTGTATCTTTAATGTACACTTGTGGATTGCCATCACTCCACACATTCCATCCTGTATCTTTAATGTACACTTGTGGATTGCCATCACTCCAAACATTCCGACCTGTATCTTTAATGTACACTTGTGGATTGCCATCACTCGAAACTTTCCGACCTGTATCTTTAATGTACACTAGAGGATTGCCATCACTCCACACCTTCCATCTTATATCTTTAATGTACACTTGTGGATCACCATCTCTCCACACATTCCATCCTATATCTTTGATGTACACTTGTGGATCACCATCCCTCCACACATTCCATCCTTTATCTTTAATTTACACTTGTGGATCACCATCTCTCCACACATTCCATCCTATATCTTTAATGTACTCTTGTGGATTGCCATCACTCCAAACATTCCATCTTATATCTTTGATGTACACTTGTGGAATGCCATCACTCCATACATTCCATCTTATATCTTTGATGTACACATGTGGATTGCCATCACTCCAAACATTCCATCCTATATCTTTAATGTACACTTGTGGATCGCCATCACTCCACACATTCCATCTTATATCTTTAATGTATACCTGTGGATTGCCATCACTCCACACGTTCCATCCTATATCTTTAATGTGCACATGTGGATTGTCATCACTCCAAACATACCATCCTATGTTTTTAATGTACACTTGTGGATTGCCATCATTCCACACATTCCCATCTTATATCGTTAATGTACACTTGTGGATTGCCATCACTCGAATCATTCATCCTATATCTTTAATGTATACCTGTGGATTGCCATCACTCCACACGTTCCATCCTATATCTTTAATGTGCACATGTGGATTGTCATCACTCCAAACATACCATCCTATGTTTTTAATGTACACTTGTGGATTGCCATCATTCCACACATTCCATCTTATATCGTTAATGTACACTTGTGGATTGCCATCACTCGAAACATTCATCCTGTATCTTTAATGTACACTTGTGGATTGCTATCACTCCAGACATTCCATCCTATATCTTTAATGTACACTTGTGGATTACCATCACTCCATAAGTTTATATGGGTCATTATTGATTTCTGTGTTAATGTCGTCAGTCATGTAGATCATATGCACTTCTGATTGAAAACGAGTTGATTGATTGATTCAATTGGTTGTTCTGATGCCAATATTTAATTTGTGTTGTTGATAAGACCAAATTCAGCAATATTAAATATTGGAAATGGAAATTAAATATATGAATATACTTATGTTGTAAAACAGAATGTTCAAGGTGTACTCTAACAGACATCTTTAAGATATTAATAGTTTTCGTTAATACTCGTGTATCCCCCCCCCCCAACGTTTCTGTTGCAAATATACTTGTATTGTTGATTAGTTTGATTTCTGGTGTTTAACGCACTTTCAACCATGTTTTAGTTATACCGTGGTCGTTGCAAACTTTATCACATAATGTTGAATCGAGTACACCTCGCCATGAACGGGATTCGAACTCACACCTTTAGTGGTGATAGACACTGATTGCACATGTAGTCGTAAATCCAACTACCATACGACCACGACTACGACATCCCCTCCTTATCCAATGTAAATTGTTGTAACGTACCATTTTGGTTTTGATGTTAAACTATATTTTAAACATACATTTTGTATATCAAATATTTTAGAGCCAATTAAAACTCGCAGTCCGCTATGGAAATACGCTCTTTACGAAAAAAAAATGAAAATAACTGTTTCAGGAGAATCTGTTTGTTTTCTACATGTCTATAGTTGTTTAATTTAAGACTTTTTCACATAAACACATGGTACTTTCTGTGGGCTAATTTAACAGAATGACGATAAATATTTATTAAGTTCGATATATCTCCCAATTATAATAAATAACTTTACTTATATATCAGCTAGAGCAAATAAATTCTACTTCAATTATTTCAATTTAAACTACCAATAAAGATGGACGGCCGATAACATTTATTTGGCTTATCGGTATTTGGGGATATCATGGCGGGCTGTGTTTGGTCATCGATAAAACATTTTTATGACTCTGTTGATTAGTCCTCGGCCATGAAAAAGGGACAAAGGCTTCGTCAATATTGACCTTTCACACAGACGGTGTCACGAGAGGATATAAAACTGATTACATTGATTAAGATCTTTGATTTCACGGTATTCAAAACTATAGCTCTTTCCTTTTTCAAATCTTCATCGTAAATCTAAGGTGTATTGAAACGCTAAGAAAGGCATAGGTTTGTAGGGCTGGACATTCCTATGTTGTTAGAACGTTTACAAAGCATAACGACATGTTAAATTGTAGTTACATGCATATAGTCATGTTTCAATCCCTACAGTTTTTTTTTATATAACTGAACTGTTGCATTTTTCTTTGGAATTTTTGCAATTTATGAAAATAATATCGTTTAATCTTTGTGATTATGCATGCTTTTTACCATACATAATTAACAAATATTACTCCTAGTTTTAACGTATTTTACTAGACTCAAAATTGATTTAACATATATAGTTTAATACTACAATATATTTCATTTTCTTAACTTACTGGGGGCGTGATCGTATGGTAGTTGGATTTACAACTACCTATGCAATCAGTGTCTATTACCATTAATGTTGTGAGTTCTAATCCCGTTCGGTCGAGGTGTATTCGATACAACATTATATGATAAAGTTTGTCAGTGACTTGCGACAGGTCGGTGGTTTACCCCAGGCTCTCCGGTTTCCTCCGCCAATAAAACTGACCGCCACGATATAACTGAAATATTGTTGAAAGTGGCATTAAATACCATAACCCTAACTCTTAACTCACTTGATATGGAGATGGACAAATTGTTCCATTATCTTTACTAATATCCTGACTTTGATTTATAGTGGGTCTTCCCGACTCTACTGTAATATGGCGACTTGAATGAACTTGTGTGGTCAAGTATTGTGATTAAAATAACATGTTTGTGATGTCATGTCTAATATTTCTCAAATGAACACTTTACACACGAACAAACACGGTACATTTGTATGTCAGTTGTTCTAAAGTGGTCATTAATAATCTAAGACCGTTTTAGTTTTCTTAAGATTCGCTCTAAAAATGATTATAATACACGTATAAGATATTTCTGGATAAAAAAAAAAGTTCGATTATAGAAAAGTTACATGAAATTATAATGAACAGTGTTATGAGGAGGGAATTCGATGCATCTTTCTCGCTTGCAGATAATGAAATGTTTATACTTAAAATTTGAAAAAGTAAGAAAGACATTTGTTTGGTGAATATTATTACAGATAGATGATATACACGTTATTATAGGACATATTCTTTTATAATATTATGCGGGGGCCGCCATGGTCGTGATCGTATGGTAGTTAGATTTAAAACTACCTATACAATCAGTTCCTATCACCACTAACGTTATGAGTTCGGATCCCGCTCAAGCGAGGTGTACTCGATACAACATTATGTGATAACATTTGTCAGTGACTTGCGCGATGTCGGTGGTTTTCTCCGGGTACTGCGGTTTCCTCCCCCAATAAAACTGACAGCCACGAGATAACTGAAATATTGTTGAAAATGGCGTTAAACACCATTACCGTTACCCTGATGCGCATTTTAAAAATTCGAAATCATATAATAGAAATATATTTCAATATATGACGAAAATGACGACTTTGGGTAGAAAATGAATTAGGGATCATCCCTTTTCTTATTAGGGTTTTTTTTTGTGCGGGAGGACGTACATAAATGCATCCACAGAAAAAGGGGATATTGAAGCATTTGAGCGGGGTTTTTTTTGCTGACAGATGTTTTTACCCCCACCCCCTTACCTCATCTCCTTCTGGAGATAAGATTGTTGCTGCATTGTCTGAATGTCGATTGAAGATATATAGTACAATTGCTTTTGAAAGCTGAAGCCAATATACAAATGTATATGCATTGCAGATCAAATCCCACTCCACCCGTTCACTTTGTACTATATAGGCCGTTAATAATTCTGTTCCTCTTCTATGTATAAATTTATTTTGGAGACCATCTTAAAAGTTCCACAGATCATATAGTTTTACGGTTTCCTGAAATATTGTAATTGTTATTAAAACTAAGATTCTCCTCCCTCAGGCATAGGTGACCTTAGCCGATTTTGGCTATCATGTTTAGGCCTGGGGTTTGTTTGCTCCCCAAGAGTTTTAAATTATTTGGCTTTCCAACATTTCGTCTTGGACAGTACCTGATGAAGGTTATTCCAGAAACGCGTCGTGCGCACTAAATTATATTTCTACGTTTATTTTATTACCGTAATCGCTGTCATCGGGTTAGGCTCCGCCGCTACTAATGATCGTTGTCCAACTGTTTCAACTATGGTTTTATGAGAAATATACAAAAATATATTGAATCTTGTTTAGAAGTCTTCGTTAATCGTGGAAAGTGCTAATGAACATGCTTCCTGTTCATGTGTATTAATTGGTAAATTATTGATCTGTTTAATATTCTGTTGTATTTTCTTCTGAAACATATTTTTTGTTTTGTATGATATTTGTATTGCATTGTATTATATATGTTTTCATCGCCTTGGGATAAATTGTGCTTAATAAACCCACATAATGATACAATCTCTGTAACATGAACTTTTTATATAAAGCTGTTATAAGGATCATGCTAATAAAATCTCATCATACACTATGTACAATCTTATATTCCATCAATTCCTATGTTATCATGGACAATTTTTAAGAGAATTTTTTTTTCAAAAACAGATATTAGAGCTCTTTACTTCTCCATATATAAAGAATAAAAATAAACCGTCCGTGCAGGTTTAATGAGTACCGCCTTACAACTACAACAGCTGGGGGTTTCAATAATAAAACTTTGTTTGCCGATAAATGCACTTTTGACAAGATGGCTCAGGCTGCACTCTCAAGTTTCTGTGGTCTCCCTTAATGAGACGTTAATTCATTAACACTAATTACATTTGCATAATTCTCGATTTGTTTTTCTCTTGTGTATTCAATCAGGTATATATATAAAAACCAGCCCCGGACCGACGCCGACATCTGCTGTGTAAAGGTAATCTGTTTGTCGAGTGTCAGATTATTTTTTTTGTATGTAGTTATAATGGATGTTTTACAATATTTCAATGAAAACTATCATTTTTCGTTGACGTGGAAATATATCTCTGAATATTTTGTGGTTTTATATAATTTACAAACTTCTCGTCGTATCGAGTGTCAGCTCTAAAACGTATACATTTGTAGCTGTTTTTTGTTTTGTTCGTAACATTCTTTTGATCGATATATTTTGTCTGAACTAATGGATTTTTCTATACGTGATTATCTTAATTAGCTGCAGATTATACATTCGTTAGTGTTTTATGGCAGAGGATAAGAGGTCTTGACCGCCGGTCACTCTGTCCCAGATGGACATCAAGACTTGACTAATGAAGACAGGACATATTAGACTGGACAACGAAATCTATGTATATTAAATTCACGTTCTTTAATGCGGAATAATCTGCTTCTGGATCTATTTATCGGATGATTTCAGTCGGAAGCAATTATGAACATTTGACGATCTGAAAAGAGGAAATTTAATAGAACCTTTGAAAAGAAACAAAACTTCAAAGAATTACTGAACGTTTTAACAAAGGTAAATGCTTTGTGTTTTTTCAGATTTCTGTTCTGATTTCACTACGTTAATTTGTTGAGTGTCACCAAGTAAAAATGTTTGGTATTGAGTGAAAATATAATAATCACGGTTTATCATGAGTTCATCAATATCTAATAATGTCTTATATTAATGTAGTATTATGTCAATTGGTGTGGTGAGTTAACACCTACATGTGTGTATACCCTATAAAAATGATCAAATAACTGTGATATACAAACAACCGTTACGTATCAATAATATACCACTCAAAAAAGTGCCGCAACACACACTTGATATAAGTTACATACCGGTAAATGAATAGTATTTGTTTCAAAATCATTTTTTGTGTGTGTGCATTTTTCAATTTGTAATTTTTCAAAGCAATGCATTATAAATATACAATATCTGTACTTTGTCGGAAAATATATAATTTATTTCTACGAGCTTTAGAAACGGGTAGGAAAGCGAGCTTTTCTTTTCTGCCCTGTTTTGCAGTGAGTACAAATGAATTTTATATGTTCTTACAGTGCACGTATATTGTGTTTATCCTGAAATGTGAAATCAACAACAAAACAACTATCAAATTGTATAAAAAGAGCAGAAACAAGCGTCGTTCTGATTGTTATTGTTGGTGTCCTCTGTTACGTCCGCGCTTATACTGTTGTTGTTTTTTTCTTCCGTCGCTTGACATGAATAAGGTACACGGAAAAACTATATCTTGGTCAGCGACCGTACATAACAAAAAGTTATCTAGTCAATGCAATTTTACTCCTCAAATAAAACCAGTGTATGATACTACACATTTACAGTCTTTTGTAGAGGTCGATATGAGTTTTTATGGACCTAAGAAATTAATATTGACCGAAGTGAAAGTGAAAGTGAAAGCGAGTCGATATGGCTTTTAATTAACTCAGTATGACGTCATGCATAATGTAATGGAAAGTGAAAGTGAAAGCGAGTCGATATGGTTTTTAATCAAACAATATAAGAATTTACAGAATGGCATGTGACAGCTTTTCATCCAATGAATATTTTCAAATTAAATCATTATGTGATAATAAAGTTTATTATCGTAATCTTGCACACGGAGATCAAATTTCAAGGTCACACAAGTTTCCATGTATTTTTTAAATTTATATTAAAGTGATAATTTTTCTTAAATTTGACTTTTTTCTGTTTAGCTGACATTTATGATATCAAGATTATATTTTTGGTATGAAACGTGATCTTTAAATGTGAAAATCTGAAAAATGTATTGTTATATAAGTTTTAGCTTAAAGCCAATCATTATGATCAGAAATAAGTCACCGTATTTTAGATTTCACTGAATAACATTGGACCAAAAGTGTTTGTAAATGCTTGAATTTTGATGTACACATGAAAAGTTGCCCTACACCGTGTTACAAAATTGTTTTAGTAGTATGTATACTTTTCCTGTAATCGTTCGAATCCCGCTCTGGGATGCACTCGATACAACATTATGTGATAGAGTTTGTCAGTGACTTGCGACAGGTCAGTGGTTTTCTCTGGGTACTCCTGTTTCCTCCATCAATAAAACTGACCGCCACGATATAGCTGAAATATTGTTAAAAGTGGCGTTAAACACCATAACTCCTAACCTTGTTATCGTTCTATTTCAGCAGTCAAATTACATTGACTATACATTATGATTGTTTAAAATCTCCTGGTCACATGACTTAGACTATAATATATGTAGAGCGGAAGCCATAAATTCTGGCTTAATACGGATCACAAAGAGTACACCATTACAATTGTGTTTGGAAAAGCTTGACGAGATGGTAACCACATTTTAGGGAGGGGAAGGGATCTAAACTTGTTCACTTTACCATCTCTGTCCTTTTCTACATTTCTCATTACTTTCATATTATTCTACCATTTTTGCTCTGTAGATTGCACTTTCTTTTTGTAACGTCTGTGACCATGGTCAGTAAACAATAATCCACCAAGTAAGACCGTGATGGTCGTAAGCTTCGGCATTATGAGTTTTTCATATACACATTTTTGTATTTTTTTATTTGAACAAACTAAAGACTCTTGTAATTACACTACAATATTTTACTTAATTCGTGTACATATTTTTTCATTTATCTTTCATATAAACTAAAGAATTTTACATTCGTCAGTCGAGTGTATTCTTTGTCGCCAATAACAAGTTCGCATTTATTCATAAATCAGGGGAGAAAACTTATCATGTTGTTATATACTAGCTCCCTATAGTAGTATTCAATAGTAACTCTATTTAAACTGCAAGAGGCGCATTCACACTCGCATGGATGAGCCTAACGCACAAGCAAAAGTGATTGAATTTAAACATATTTTATTCATAACTAAATGAAATGGATTGGATAGCAGGCAATAGCCTATATAAATCCTCTCCATACACAAGGTAACAGCAACAATCAACAATGCATGCAGTTAATAATTTACAATACACAATATTTCATAATCAAAGGGAAATAACTCGAGTATACAATAACAGTCAGAAATCTCATATATTCAGTAATTGATAAGTAATTAACATTGATTAGGTTTTATCGACAATTTGTCTGATATATGATCTACAATTTTTTTTTAATACACTTCGTTGCTATCTAAAAGTGTTACAAGTGTAAGATGTTGCAAGATTTATTACCTATTAATCTAATTTAAATACTTAAAGAATTCATTTCAGAATTATTATTATTATTTTTTTTTTTTGTTGATTTAGCATGCAGTAGGTAATCATAATATAAATATGAGATTTATGATAATATATATACACGTAATATATTTATAAAACAACATAAATTATAAATAGAATATCAATAAGTTAATTTAGTCATGTGAGAGGTAGAGTACCGATATTTGCAATCATGGTCCATCATTTGTGAAAATACTGTTACAGTTTAAAATGTTTAAACAGTTTAAGATTTGTATTACTATATTATTATTCAAATCGTTTGCTCAGCTTAATAAAGGAATGTACTGCACGAAAAAGTTTTACATTCTGATTGTAATCAGAGGTTTCACTTCCATAAAGAATGGTTTGAATAGTAAATTCTATGTTAAGTTCATTAAAGGAATCAACAAGTTGTTGCCTATGAATATTATATAAAGGGCAGTGCATAAAATAATGGGAGGGGCTTTCACAGGGATCATTGCAATGTGGGCAAGATGATCTGTCAGATAAGTGATGTTGCTGCAAATGTAGATTTAGATTGCTAGCATCACTCCTCATCTGACAGTGTATGATATTTTCTTTTCTATCACCTATATGTAAATATTTACGTGAAGCATTTGTACTAGAGTTCAGTTTTGTCTTAAATATATTAAGAGAAGGACTTGACGTTGTTTAGGCAGGCAGTCTATTCCAGAGTCGAACGTACTAGGGATGAAACCTTTGCTATATGAGACAGTATTACAAAAGGGTAGTCTAAAATTGTCCCCCGATATTTGTTGTCGTAAATTATAATCATGAATATTTTCTGTATATGGTTGGAAAGGTGATTGACTATGTGATCCCTACATACTGTTCAAGCCAATTACGCCGCATAAGACAAAGAGCAAATTCCAACAACTTACATTAAACAAGCATTGATTTTGCGCGTGCTTAGAAATTGAGGAAACGAATGCTGTTTCAGATGCAAATTTTCTATTAGATAAAGCACAGTCAGTATAATTCGTAATACAGGGTTAGGGTCGGGTGTTTAATGCCAGAAAACCACCGACCTACCACAAGTCACTGACAAACTTTATCACATAATGTTGTATCGAGTACACCTCGCCTGAGCGGGATTCACAACGTTAGTAGTGATAAACACTGACTGCATAGGTAGTTGTATATCCAACTACACGACCACAACGGTCCCTTAAATACTTAATACAGACTGTAAAAGAACGTGACATTTGATAAACAGTGACAAATGAGCAAAATATAAGTAATTATAGTTAAGAATGCATGTACAAATGTATATAAACAATAGTTGTGTGGAAATATTATTGTTTTGTTTATTTTTAAAATGGTATGGAGACAATTAATTTTTTTTTATAAATTCGCTCCTCCTGGTATAAAATAATTTTATGTACAAACCATCATCGCGGACCAGTTGTTAAAATTTATGGGGTAATAATTCACTCGTAAAAGTCAATATTATAAATGTAGTGGACCCGTACGTCAGTCAATACAATTAGTGTTTTATTACAGTGGAGTCATGTGGTTAACGGCCATGATTAATGGTCTTAACTTGACAAATAAATTGTACAAATTTGTTGTTTTTGAGATTTACAAATATCAATTATTTTTATGAATAATGTTTGTTGGATTGTGTCAGTTAAACAGAACAATACACGGATTGAATATAGGTTTGATTTAGCTGAAGATTGGGGGGGGGGGGATTTCAATCGAGGAGTTCCATCCAGGTCAAAGTCCGCGTTTGAACGTTACATTAAACATTTTCAACTGTTGATGGACATTTTTTTTTAATTTTAAGTAAGTGGTTAGTAAATAGATTTGATATAAAATGTACTGTGATAACCAAATATTCTGAAAATAATATTGCACAGTGTGTGGCCTTATTCCTGTTGATAACATGATAGTTCGTTTTTAAGGGTTAGAGTTACATGTATAGTGTTTAACGCCACTTTCAACAATATGTCAGTTGTATCGTGGTGGTCAGTTTTATTGGTGTAGGAAACCGGACTACTCGGAGAAAACCACCGACCTGCCACAAGTCACTGACAAACTTGATCACATAATGTTGTATCGAGTACACCTCGCCTGAGAGGGATTCGAACTCACAACGTTAGTGGTGATAGGCACTGAGTGCATAGATAGTTGTAAATGTAACTATCATACGATCACGAGCACGACGACCCCGCATCATATTATGAACGAATATGTCCTAGTATTGGAACACGTATCATCTATCTGTTTAAGAATATTCACAAAACATAAAGTAAGTTGTATGGAGTACACCTCGCCCCATCTTTAGTGGCGATAGCTATAGGCACTGATTGCACAGGTAGTTGTAAATCCTAGTACAATACGATGGCAGCCACGACGATCGTTTTATAAACGTTAAGGTTCATTTTTATTTCTAAATTACTGACAGCATTCCAAAATACTAGTATGCACCAATGTGATAAACACAGTAAACAATCATTTTTCAAATTATGGTTACTGGTGAAAGTTTTCAAGGCTCAAACCAATAGAGCTACCTAGTCCGTCCCTGGTCTTCGAAAGGGGTGCCATGTGAATGGTGGGGGAAGGGGGGGGGAGTTGTCAGGTTAAAATATATATGGAAAGCATAACCGAGGACCACAATGGGTTCCGTGAATGGGGTGTCACGCTCCCTGGACGTTCAAGACCTCTTTTGTAGATTTTGAAAAAAGAATAGGCACATTGTAGCCTCTATAAAGACTACATTGCTTCGTCCCTAGTCACCTTCGTCCCTACTCTGCTTCGTCCCTACTCAGTTTCGTCCCAACTCTGCTTCGTCCCTCCTCAGCTTCGTCCCTCCTCAGCTTCGTCCCTACTCAGCTTTCCATGCTATTCCACTGAAAAGTCGTTGCCTGGGTTTTCACTTACCTCCCTCATTTGTCTCCTGACGCTTCGTCGAAGGAGATTATGGTCATGGGTGTCGTCCGTGCGTCCGTCTCGAATTTGTTTCCGGTTGATTATCTGCGAACGAAAGGTCGGATTGAAGCTAGGTATGGTATGTATGTGCATCTTAGAAATATCTAGGTCTATGTTTTATAATGAGGATGCTTCAATTTTACCAGAGTTATGCCCCTTTTTGTACTCCCAATTTGCTAAATTTTCGGTGACCATGGTGTCGGGGGAATAGTGGCCAACGGCCTTATATTTCTGTATAGTTTTATGGTATTGCTTATCTTTTTCTCGCCCTGAAAATCCATGGAATACTTGCCACTGGACATTAGAAAAATTGTATATGTAGTAGCCATATTGAAATCTATACGTCTTTCGTGTACAAATTGATAGTAATACATGCTTGACGTTTGCACGATTTATCTTAAAAACATATTTCAATAAATTTTATATTAAATTCTAACATGACCTCCTTCTTTCGCTTTGTTAACAAACGAGCGAGTTATCCATTCGGTATAATCTCATTAGCACATGCGCCGGTGAATGTGACCGACTTTTCCATTGGCAGCATAAATTGTAACCCGAATAATTCCGATAGACGGCGCAGTATTATTCGAGTTACATAAATTGTGTGCGACATTTTCCGCAAGCGTAAGTATAAATTGCCGTCTTCCAATCACAGTATACTACCGTATTTGTACTCTTAGGCATATCAGAATTGAAATAAATCATGGAAGCCAGAATGTGTTTTGAGTTTTAACATGGATTGGCGGCCGGATATTAGTAAATCGTATCCCTCGCTTCTGGCTCGGGATAAAATACTAATATCCGCCAATCCATGTTAAAACTCCCAACACATTCTGGCTTCATGATTTATTTCTTAAATAAAGAAGTGACACTTTGTAGGAGGGCTCATGTCTTATTTACATTATTTGTGTTTGTTTGCGTACACGTATAGTGGTGTCCAACACATTTTGTGTTGTGTGCAACTTTTGTTTTGTTAATCTTCGTCTTGCTGCCAGTTTCTATTGATTCTCCATTTGTGATTGCCCCGGCCTTCGGTATTCTGTAACGTTTATTTCTACGTGTTGATGTCACGTCATGCAGTTCAGTTGAAATAATATGAACCTAAGTTCATTATTCTGTGTTTTCTGATAAAACTTGTAGTGATAAACATATGTTTCATCTCCCTTTCACTTAAATTCTTTATGTCAAAGTCAACAATTCAAACAAATTAAAAACAAGTCGATTGCCAATTCAAGTTTTTTAATTGCTGGACATTTCATGCTGAAATGAACATCTATAATTATAATTAGCTTTATTTCAATTAGCTCGGATTACCTGGTGTGCTGTTCTGATCATCGGTTCAATTAAATGTTTCGATGAATGGAAAACAAGAAGGGCATAAAAAGATCCCCTTGACGCACTACCGGTGCAAGGTCAAATATTGATTGTTATTCATTTTAAAGTCAACTGAAGGCGTCTTTGTACTCCTATTGTAGAACTGTCTGCCTGTGGAGTATGGACATCATGTTTATTCATTGCATTTTCATCACCATGTCACAGATACTTAAAATCAAATACCGCTTGATGTGGTCCACTTTTTATCATTTCGTTTTAAAAATTTATTAGAAATAAATCAGCAGTTTATGAAACATTAGCAATTATAAATGTCGGCATCATAAGAACATGTGTTGTAAAAATGTTTCATTAAACTCCACCTTGTACCTTTCACAAGGTGGACAAAATAACCTATTACACCACCTGTTTTCATAATCACAAGGCGTTATAAAGTTTTGGCGGGAAAAGGGTTAGAATCATATAATATGGACCAAGTCAAATCTCCAACATTTTAATTTTATGAAAAAGAAGTTAGATGTCTATATATCGTACTCATCTGTTGTCTCGATTTGCTCTGCACTGCTAATAAGGTCCGTACCGTAGGGATATAGACGATTCTAGGGCATTGGTCCGAAGGTTCATTTGTCCGAAGGGTCATTGGTCCGAAGGGTCATTAGTCCGAAGGGTCATTGGTCCGAAAGGTCGATAGTCAGAGATTCGCAGCCGCAGGTGATAAGTTTACCAGTTGCTTGACCATGGTCAGTGGTTCTATCCGGGTACTCCGGCTTCTTCCACCACTAAAACTGGTCGCCATGATATAGCTGAATTATAGCTGAACGTGCACGTGGCGTTAAACACCAAATATCATCAATCAATCGATAGTCCGAAGGGTCAATGGTCTGAAGTGTTCGTGGCTCAAAAATATAAAAAAAAATCAGACAAAAGAGCACATGTAAACTCGATTTAGATATATGTTCCAAATATTATGGGTAAAAGTCTTTAAATGTTTCAAGAGCTATGTGTGGATTTTCCCGAAAATGTTCAACATCCAGCTTCCTTAGATCGCTTGGTCATCTCTGATTGAATCTTAAAGGCATGTTAGAAACTAAGAAAAACCGAATGAGCAACCAAGAACCAACATCCAATGACATATAAATCCCTGGAAACAAGAAGCGAACATCAACATTCAAAAAATACAATCATATAACACATGCGAACAACATGAACTCCCGATGGAAAGGGAATGAAACAGGGGCTCCGGAATTTGTAGGTAGTTTCAAAGAATATAGCAAATTCTTATTTGTATAAATATATTTCCATGTTGTATTTGTATTTTGAATTCAATCCCACACGTAATTGACAATTCTAAACAACAAGCAATTATTTGCAACAAGGAGGAAAGTTGTAGGTCAAATCAGTACCTGCCTGTCGCAATTAAGACAAATATGTTTCCCGAGTCTAGTCACTATATATAAATTAAAAAAAATTGCAAAATTTTAGTTGACAATGCCCATTGACAGATAGTGATGATTTTCTGACTACTAAAGTATAAGTTACGACCGTCTATTATGAAAGGCGAGGTGATTAAACTAGATCTATAATGCACCATCATGTATAATTTGTAAAAGACAAATTCCCTTCTCAAAGAAACGTCTATCAATACGCAGGGTGAACCAAGAGGTCAGAAGTATTTTATACGACATTGCAAGGCATGTGAAATGAAAGACAAGTTGTCAATTATGATTAGTTCATAATTAGCCTGTGTACATAACGAGCCGGGTGTCTATTGAAAATGATATGATCAAGTAAATTAAAATAATTGAGAAAATAAACTGTCAGAAAGGGTTCGTACCTAAGTTACTTCTTAGGGTTCGAGATTTATTGTGTAAAATGAGAAGAACCTATCCAAAATTAATTGTATTATTCTAAAATAGTAGAAGGTGTATGTCTCAATTTTTCTCAGTCAGCGAACACTATATGCTAGTCTTATGTCTCAATTTTGCTCAGTAAACTACTATACTATAACAATAATTAGAATGTTGGCTCACTTTGAGCTATTCAACGATCAGTCATTTTATCAGAATAACAGGCAAGACTTATGCAGTCACTTCTGCTATTCTGTAAACCCTGATGTCTTGTTTTAGCTCAGTTCAGCTCAATATACCTATTTAATCTTTCTAACTTTTTTTTTATATTTTAAACACTTTCTAACTTCTCTCGATCTTTTCTTGACAAATGGCACAAAACGAATGCAACGAGCGCGGCATTTTGACCGCCTTATATACTCTAAAATTTACTCGGGATCCTCTAATTAATCGATCACTTCTATGTAGAAACTCGAGGATTCTAAAAGGGGATTTCCAACTTTTTAAATACAACATTGACGTAATGGAAAAATACGCTTTCAGCAAGGTGTTCATTTTATTTCACTACACCTGTTTATTTTACCTCAGAATCTACATATATATACATAATATATTTACATATATAAATTAATATAGAAAAGATAAAAAGGACAAGCCACGAAATTGCGTGCTATTGTGTGTAAAGTCTTTAAAAGCTTGTATTCTTCATGTAATACAAAAAAAAAACTGCCGAAAAGGATGTATTATTACACGAGAAAACGTGGCAACCATTTCTATCCATGTTTTATGAAATTCTATATTATATTGATACATAAATTTGTAGTCTCGAGATCGTTAAAAATTCGGTTTTGCTCGGACCTTTCGGACTATCGACCCTTCGGACTATTGACCCTTCGGACGATTGACCCTTCGGACTATTGACCATTCGGACCATTGACCCTTCGGACTAATGAACTGACACCGATATAGACACTCTCTAGCAAGATCCCAACCCGTACAGACAGGTACAGACAGTGCCGTTTTAACGAATGTGCACACTGGGCTGTTGCCCGGGGCCTACAAGCACAGGAGCTCCATGCTAATTTATGTATGTTGTGTACGGCATATTATTTAATGAATAAACATTGATTTTGTTGGAAGTACCAATACAATAAATATATGTTTAATTTTATCGACCATTTACATTTTTATTCCTGCGAGTGGTTGTGTAGGTAGGGGCCCCAATGCACTGTTTTACTCGTGGGCCTATAATGTTAAGACCCTGGGTCCAGGGACAGATGTAAATCAAACGTGTTATAAAGAAGTTTATAATATTAATGACGTCATGAAATACATACATTATACAAATGAAGAAATATTGGATTACGTCCCTTTGCTAACTGTCTCTACTAGATTATATCAATAAATTAGTTTTCGAAAACTTGATAAGACTTGCTGATTTATCATTTTCAAAAATTGGTGGAAAAATTTAGATCGTTTAAGTAATTTATCATATCCCATCCTATATAAAATCCACACTCCTTATAAATATGATTTACAGGTCTAATGGTACATATATGCATATTTTATTTTAGCTCACCTGGCCAAAGACCATGTGAACATTTGACTTCACATGGCGTCCGTCGTCTGTCTTTTAACTTTTCACATTTGAATCTTCTCCTCTGAAACCAATTAACCAAATGAACCGAAACCTGGAAGGAACTCCGAAGCATCTATGGAAGGCCATCATTTCGTCCTGATCCGTTTACAAATGTGACCGCCATAGGCAATTCTTGTTTCTGGTTTGTCGATTTCTGAAAAAAAGAAGAAGCCATCTCCTTTGAAACCACATGGCCAAATTAAGCGAAATTTTACTGGAAGCATCTATGGGAGGTTCTCTATAATATATCCTCATTTTATCCCGATTGGACAAAAACATGGTCGACATGGGCAATTCTTGTTTGAGATTTCCCAACTTTTTAGAATATCTTATTTTTCTACTATTGCCTATTTGGGCAGTTGGAAGAAAATAAATTATTTATTTACTAAAATCTGGAGAAAGTCATATCGAGTCAGCTTTTTATTAGCCCAGCTGACCAAAGGCCATTTGAGCTTTTGCAATCACTTGGTGTCTGTCGTCCGTCCGTCTTACGTCGTAAACTACTAGTATCACATTTTAATATTTCCCCCTGAAACCACTAAACAAATTAAACCAAACCTGGCAGGGATCTGCCCTTGGGTATGTCTCTTCCACATTTTGTGTCCTACAGTCCCGCCCTCCATTCAAGATGGCTGATATTACTAAAACTAGTAATTTCTTCAATTTTCCATAAATCAACATGAGTTTAAATTTTAACTGCAGCTACATGGCAATGAGTAGCTTAACATATATTCCAGGTTTTTCTGTGAAATTTTTATTTCATCCGATTTATACCGATTATGCATCTTATGAGAAAAAAGCACACCAAAATTATTTATGACACCCCCATTTTCTATAAAATTTAAATTGAAAACCAGGTGGGCGAATACAGGCTCCTGGGAGCCTCTAGTATTTTTTTTTAATTTTAAGATTTATAATATGAGAATTTTGCCAATCGGTCAGTCGTGTAATTTTAATTGTAGTTGCCCCTGACACGAAGCGAAACAGACAAAAGGTCACGCACACTTCTTCCGCTCGGAAAAGAAACTAAAAATCCTATATGACATGTATGGCGGGTCAAGTCAAATAAGTTCCTGTGAAAGGGTAAAATCAACTCCGGTTTTCACAGTATACCATTCTCTGACATTTCAACAAATGTGTGTTAATATATGACTAGCTTTTTTTTAATTAGAAAAGAGTTGTATGTGACCACCTGATTTATCTAAAGACTGTTTTCCGAAACTGTGTAAACGATCGGATTTAAATAAATCTTAAGCATACACAATTCGTCAAACAAAACAAACAAACAAACAATAGGTCTAAAAACACTGTCTACTATACTATCGTGCTATAGGTATAATACTATGTTGTAGCTATAGGTATAAAAACAGTCTACTATACTATCGTGCTATAGGTATAATACTATGTTGTAGCTACTAAAACACTGTCTACTATACTATCGTGCTATAGGTATAATACTATGTTGTAGCTACTAAAACACTGTCTACTATATTATCGTGCTATAGGTATAATACCATGTTGTAGCTACTAAAACACTGTCTACTATACTATCGTGTTATAGGTATAATACTATGTTGTAGCTACTAAAACACTGTCTACTATATTATCGTGCTATAGGTATAATACCATGTTGTAGCTACTAAAACACTGTCTACTATACTATCGTGCTATAGGTATAATACCATGTTGTAGCTATAGGTATAAAAACACTGTCTACTATATTATCGTGTTATAGGTATAATACCATGTTGTATTCAATATCATCCATCAGCTCTATTCTAATTACTCAATCTGAACATTTCCAGATTTTAAATAATTAAATTTGAGAGTTGTTGTACTATTAAATTCGTCAGTAGCTTTATTTAAGCGAATTGTGACACATTCAAAATTTTAAATTTTTATTATAATAGGAAAGTATTTCCCGTGTTTCAATTTTGCTAAACATCTCGGCTTTATAAAAGGCTGATTATTCCAAATGGCTGCAGCTGAATGCAAATAGCTAAATTATAAACCTGAACTCCACTTAATTTGCCCCTTAATTCATGCAAATTGTTGATATTTTAATTCTAAAATCAAGAAAGCAAAAATAACCATTATCAAGAAAGGGAAAGTCATATTTCAAGTATTTCCTTTTCACTTGACGGTAAAATAATTTGATTTGAAAAGTTAAATAGTTAATCCATTAATGAAGGTCTTGTCAAAGGTTTCCCATGGTTTTGTTTACAGTTGATTTCGGTTGTTGTCTGTCCCATAATGTCATTTATTTTAATTCAGTTTTTATAGATCATATTTAAACCCATTTTATTTTATGCTTGCAAACGTCCAAATTCCATATTCCACATCCATACATGGTCTGCTTTATAAAGCGAGATAACTCTGGTTACATAACTTGAACGCATCATACTGCTCTCAATCAAATCCGCCGATATGGGTCATTATAAAAAAACACGCACTTTTCTGTTATTACGCAATTAAAAGACAAATATCAACCAAACTGATTGGAGAAAACATGTTTTGCATGAAGGTACATCAGCTCTCTGTAGTTTTACCATCTAAATTCAGATTGGTCCAATGGCGAATATATACTTGCTACACGAAGACCTGTTTTGTCCTTGGTGTTACGTGTTATTTTTCCAGAATGACTTTCTTTTGGTCAATTGTACTATTAAGATGTAATGATTTTATTCGATCTTTATATTATTTTTGAACTATTCCTAAAATTATAATAGAACAACATTATTTTTGCTGGATATACCGGGTATATTGAAATTTAAAAGGAAAATTAGAAAAAAACCTGCAGTTATAGATTTTCATGTCTGTGGTGTTACCATTCCTATTGAGGCTGGTAAGAGTTATCTGTCTTGTCATATTTGAATCAAAAATAGTTTCTCCCTTTGCTTATTTCCTGTTTCATGACATGTGCAGACGACAAGAACAAAAGTGATCCATAAACTAATGTAGAGCCGAAAATGTACGTGCGATTGGCATAGTATATACATTTTATGTCTATGGTGTACATCTCACTACTTCTTTTTGTTAGAATTGAACAAAATGTAAAAATACACAATACATTGCATTTGGTATTCTTCACTGGATATACATATAAAATATCGCCAGGGAGACATTATTTTCCTTTTATCATGAAAATACTTACCTGTTTTCTGTGGTGTTACCATAAAGATTGTGTAACACCACAGACATTTAGCATTAAAATTGTGAATAAACACATTATTTCATAAACAGTAATATTCAGAACATAATAATGCCCTTTAACCTATGCAGAAAAATTGTTCAGACATCGTCATTTATATATAAGATATAGTTTAACAAGCTGGTGGGAGTATATTTTTTAGACCTGGTAACACCAGGGACATATCTTCATAACACCATGGACACATCTTCATAACACCATGGACAAAACTGATATTGCTCATGCATTAAACCAATATGTTGAAAAACTGAATATTGTACTGAAAACAATAAGAAAACAACACATATAGGTTGATAGTTGTGTTTTTTTCTTGAATTAAATGTTTACATTCATGAAGATGTCCCTGGTGTTACTTTTGTCATCTGTGGTGTTACCTCTTGTCAATGGTGTTACCGCATGTAAATTATTTCATAAAAAGGATAAATGACATAATTGAAGTAAATTATATTATAGTTGAATAAAATTGACTTTGATAACTATGTATAAGTCATATTTTCTTTATATAAAGTGAAACAAAATACAATTATGAAAACGTGTTTGTTTCATAATGCAGCTTGAATGGAATTCCACAACTACATATCCAAATATTGTGAAAAAAAATCTAGTGCTCCAAAGAAAATATCTTACATTATGCATAATTTCCCTGTATATTATGTATGTAACCACTTTTTACACAACAAATATTTTTCCTTTTCCTAAAAAGATTAATTTTATGTTGGTAACACCACGGACTGAAAGGTATTAGGGGGTGCTACATATCTAGAAATATTTTGCTTCATGGTGGTTTTCCCGACTGCATATTATGTGAATATGTCATTGTAATGTAGGAAAAACTAATAGGCTAAAGCAAAACGGGAACGAAAATATTTGATGTCACCAAAATATGAACAGGAAAAAGTGCGTGTATTTTGATAATGACCCATATAGGTGAAAATACTGCTAAAGTAGGTGCTAAACACCAATCAATAAACCATCAAAGATGAAACAAAGCAGAAATAGAGTCGTGTTATATGATGATTTAAGTTTTTAATTTAAAAGGGTGTCGCTGTTAATCTGTTATGTAATTATCATGGCTCGTGACACGTTTTATTTTATTTATTTTTTAACTTTAAATTTGAAATTGACAGATTATCTTTTATTTACTGGGGACCGTCGTGTTCGTGATCGTATGGAAGTTTGATTTATAACGACCTATTGAAATTATTGAAATCCTAATGAGACACCGATAGCCTATATATTTTTGGAGAGGATATATTAAAAAAAAAAAGAATGATAATCTCCTTAACTTTTCCTTACAAAACAAATAATAATGATCCTTTAAAAAAAAGTAAGATCTCTATCATTAAATGAGTAATCCTTAATCTGTTATAGGTGTTAATCAATTAGTGTTCATTTAATGTTTGACAATGGTAACACATACCAAACTGGATCTTCTCCTAACATGCCGCAAAATGAAATGGATATGATATAATTTTCCTTTCATGTATAAATAGGATAAAACAACAAAAATTAAAAGTGATGATACAATTTAATCGGATCTCTAAAGATCAAGACAAAATTCATAGGGTAATCCCACATTTTTTAAAGGGTGCAAAATTAGATTGTTCTGAAGAGAAAATATTGACTTGTACATTGCTACACTTGTATAAACATAACTATTGTATGTAATGATATAGTAATTATTATTCAATTATATCTTAGCAGGATTCGTTTCTTGACACTTCAAAATGAAAGCAAAATATTATTCTTGTGCAGTATTACACCCTTCTTGATTGCCTTCTTAGTTGACTGAGAAAACATCAGGAATAGCACAGTAATTGGCGCAAAATGGATGAGACACAACATCCGTTATACCTATTATAATGGCTGCAGTAGTACTCCATTTTGAACCTCCTCGAGGTACTAAAACTTCATGTCATGTCGCCTTTTTCTTTTGACTCCGTCAAAATAATTGCAACTTATCTTATATCTTGTAAAAACACCTCGACTACCAGAAAGTGAGTATAACGTATTGAAAAATGGTGATACTTGTCAAACTACAACAAAAGACATACAAAGTTAAGGTGACACCCATCTTTAGATAAAGATCATGAAAAAGAGTTTTTTCTTTGAAATTTTACAGGTAAGTTTAATGTTTGAATTTGACACCTATAATTAGGGATATGTTTCAAACTTTAAATAGTCTGCTAAACGATTTCACCTTCGTGAACAATAATGAACTATAATTACAATTCCTTGTGTATCTTTCAAATGTAATCGTAAAGATTTATTTCATTTTTGGGGAAAATATGGTTACAAATTAGAAAATAATTGAAGGCGGCTATAGCTAGTTACATGATTGGTACCTGATCAATGAACATTGATTATATTGAAATAGTATATGTATTATGTCAAATCTTTATTTCAAAAATGCTAGTAATGTTGTAACTTTAGAAAGCTTATGACATCAAAAAACCCAAATCATTATTGATAAAACTTTGTAAATTTATTAAACTAATCAACAAAGTGCGATACAACATTATGTGATAAAGTTTGTCAATGACTTGCGACAGGTCGGTAGTTTTCTCCGGGTACTCCGGTTTACTCCACCAATAAAACTGACCACCACGATATAACTGAAATATTGTTGAAAGTGGCATTAAACACCATAAACCAAACCAAACCAATCAACAAAAGTGCATGTGATCCGGGCTAAGATCATATTTAACTATACATGTATTTCTTACATACATGTCTTCCCTATACCTATGGTTTAATGAGAATAAAGATATATATCTTGTACAAAATAGTATATATATTAGTTCAAATCATAATTCTCAATATGTACTTTATTAAAGTCATCTATACATGTACATAAAATATTGTTGAAAGTGGCGTTGAACACTAAAACCCTAATCCTATACATGTACATTGAATTCAGTACATCTTCGCCAGACAAGGATTACGGTGCACTTCCTCTCATGAACGGGTGGATGGCGGGTCGTAATCATTGGATAGCGAATATTGTTGAATTTGTTTCTTGCCCTTTAAGACTACGGTCAAAATATTTTGTTCGGCAAACTATATATTGATTCACATCAACAATCAAAATTTAAAGTCTCGATATAGCTGAAATACTGTTAAACTTGGCGTTAAACACCAATCAATCAATCAATCAATCAATCAATCAATCAACATTTTAAAAATCCTGTAATTCTAAATACTGTTCATTCATTTCTAATCATTAATATTTCATTTTGAAAATTAATATAAAAAGGTCCAACTTGATACTTTCATGACCGTGTCTTTTTATGCACCCGTCTTGTTCGTTTTGAGGACGTCTGTCTAAAATCACAAGGAACATGCGATTATTTTACAATTTATTAAAGAAATTCTCCGTTTCGTTGACAACCGTTTGTAAACAAACGTACAAACATACAAAGGGGTGAAGTATTATGGTCATATTAAACTACAATTACCCCTGGACTGGTGTTGTTCTGACTTAAGTAGGGGCCGGAGATAAGGTCGAGAGTGTGAAAATCATTAATCAAACGTGTGTCAAAATATTATGCCCTCTTATATCCCTCGATAGCCACAACACTGGTTAAGTATTGATAATACAATCTTAGATAGAGTAGCAGGTTTAATAACAAACAGTTTAGTAGGATATAGGAGCCATATATTGACACATCGTATAGACGAAGAATCGCGACTTTTTACAAACTTTGGATGGGTATGAGGGCAATAGATTTACATCTGGTAGACATTTTATTCACGGCAAGTCGTGACTTTTTACAAACTTTGGATGGGTATGAGGGCAATAGATTTACATCTGGTAGACATTTTATTCACGGCAAGTCGTGACATTTTACAAACTTTGGAGGGCGATAGGGCAATATGTTTATACCTGATGGACACGAAAAAAACACACGACTTTTTACAAACTTTGGAAGGGTAATAGGACAGAAGATTTATATCTGGTATAGACATTTTAGACACGCATATACGCACACATTTTTTTGCAAAACTATGGAGTTCTATCAGGACAGTACTCTGATGGACATTCTTGCAAAACCAACGGAAGTGCAACGTGGCAATAGTTTACAATATGGTATAATTATGTTTTAGACATGAAAAAACAAAATGATATATTTGATAAGTACTATAAAGTTGTAGAAAAAAATATCAAATCTTCAAATTTATTGATATTGTTTATTCGGTACGTCAAAAAGTTGTCAAGCAGGTTTACAGAGATGCGAACATGCTGGAGATGAAAAGGGAGAGAGTATAACTTCCTATATATACCGGTATTACAGACGTGCCGTTGGAATGGGTATCAATGGTTTATAGGGATATACATTTTATATGATGACTGTCACCAATTCCACTAGCATCAACAGAACGAACTACCACCTCTCACCTCTAATGACTGAACACAGAACATGCCACGACACAATCCCAGTGGCTAGATGCTGGCTTGGGACAGGCACACATATGATTTGGGTTTTTAGCTATGATATAGCAATGCAAGACCCAGTTTCTTTAATCTTGAGCAAAGACGACTTGTTCTACATTAACAATCTCCAACGAAAGTTTCTGCACTGTTGTATATCTAATCCAATCTACAATCATTTTGACATAAGAATCATGAATGCATATACATATATACACAAATAATTACCGTGTGTTTATTTTGTATATTAATCTACACATGTAATATAAGAATGGCCGGGTCTATAACTACTGGACAGTATTCTAAATTAACTGTTAATTTCCTATTGCGAATCTATGAATGGGTAGAATTTAAGTTGAATTCAGAAGAATTATATGAATACTGATGGGTTTTTTTTCAAATACCAACTGAACCCCTCTATTATATATATATTTATTTATTTGGAAAAACTACCCCTTTACAACGGGGGCAACCACCACCGGGGTAGCAGTGGTTGCGTCCAAGATATGCTTACATATTATAAAACTATATACAGTACATACTAAAATAAAATATACAGTGAAATGACACACAATTTCAGTTTAAAATGTCTCTCTTTCTGTTAAGATCGTATTTAGTACATGTAAAACACAAACTGATTTGTAGAAAAAGCTATTACAAACACAGATCACATAAAATTTCCCTAAAAATTTTCTTAGTAAAATATCAAACAAAAACCCTATTGAGAATTATCATCTAACATTTTTAGATAAAAAACAAATATAATAACATACAATTATAGTAAAATATATATTATGGCACTTAGTCATTCGGCGATTTGGGACCTTAGCATAAAAATATTGCACAAAAAATTCTTACATAGTTTATCTATTTCATCTCCTATAAAATTAGAGAAATGATATCCCAAATCACCGATTAAAAACATCATTTTATCATGTGGCGGCAATCCAGTGAAGTTAGCATCTACGTTTTGTCCACAAAATA
>MJUT01006195.1:312740-337837 GCA_002080005.1 Gigantidas platifrons | reverse complement strand
TTAAAACTTCCATTTATAAAATGATCTAGACCAACCGACTCAAATAAAGACCGTATATAATCAAAATAAGGCCATTCCTTTATATTTTTACCAAATAGTTCATCCAATGTTTGCTTGCACAGTCTTGTTGAATTTAGTTCAGAGAATCTTGAAAAATAAGAGATTCTTTGCCTGTCTAAAAAAGCATTGATTGGTTCCCATCCAAACTCTAATAATAGAGCACTTATAGGAATATTAATTTTTGTACGTAGAATAATTTTTACCGCTTTGTATTGTATGCTTTGTAGTAAATTACGCTGCGCTTCCGACGACGGAAGCCATATGGAACAGCCATGTGCAATACATGGGCGTATTACTGAGGTCCATAAAGCGATTCCGAATTCTACCCTATTAAATTCCTGACAGCAACTAGACCAGCGCCTACCTGTATATAGTTTTACCTGTAAATAATCGGAAGAAGACTGCTGTGTTGCCCGACACTGCGCAAAGTTTTCGCGGAACCTTATACATTCATGTGAGAATCCGGTTCCTGAATTGGAAGAAGAAGAAGAGAAGAAGAAAGTCGCCGTGTTTTCCTAGGATCCTTACCATACCGTTTAGTTTATTTTCTAAATTTTTCAATTTTACAAAAAGTCCCCCCCTTTTTTTACTCGATGCAACATTATGTAATAAAGTTTGTAAGTGACTAGCAACAGGTCAGTGCTTTTTTCCGGGTACTCCGATTTCCTCTACCAATATATCTAACCGCCACGATATAACTGAAATATTGTTAAAAGCCCTAACCCCGCCTTTTTCTGAGGTAAAAGTTATGTCAAAATGTACTCGAATTGATAAATATATACCAGTTATTCATAGAGAAAACATTCCAAAGCGGAACAGTTTATTTAGAAAACATAATAAAACCGTACCTCTCTGTCCAACCATAATAAACCGCCAGTCATTTAAAGTGGGCAAAGTTTTGTTTTTAAAAGACATGGACAATTAATTGTATTGTGAGATTATCTTTTGTCAGTGACATAATATTTAATGGGAGTGATATCTGTTATAATCATAATGACGACATGTTCCTGGTCGTCCAAGTCTAAACCAGTCCACGGGTCATTACATGTTCCAGACCTTTTTGTTGAGAACAAACTACATGAACTAGTTTTTACATAGGTAAAACATATACCCAGTATATATATCGTTGAAAGCTGAAAGCAGTGGTTATATTTATCGTTATTATTCAATAAACCATATATATGTACATAGGTATCAAACACAAAAGTATTGAGTACTCTAAATGAGTTTATATACTATAACGAAGAAGGAGGTATAGAGAAATATACAAATGTAGTAGCAAACACCGCATCGGTGGTGTAATACTTAGCGTGCTCGCCTCGTATAGATCGTTGATTGAACCCCCCGTGAGGTCAAACCAAAGACTATAAAATTGACCAGTATTTGTTGGTTCTCTGCAATGAACGTAACTCGAATAATACTGCGCCCTCTATCGGCACTATCGCTGGACTGTAGCGACCAGCGGGAGCGTAATATAACGACTGGATTATTCGGGTTACAAAGAACGCAGCATTAATGAGAAAGCGGAAAGACTGGCTGGCTCGTAATCAGAATAATGTGTCCGAGTGGCGCAACATGTCTATCCGTAGACCGTTGTTTCAGAGAGCTAGCACTATAAAGACCTACACTTTTTGTAATTAAGAGTGTTGGTATAGAACAAAGATACAGTTGAAATTAGTATTCAATTGAAAAGGCAACAGCACATAAATATCAATAATTCACCATAGACTAAACACTAATATATATATATGAACAAAAGTTTATGCAGAGGTCGGGTCCATTTTCCTCAGTGACCAAGACTTCTTAACAAAATGGACAACGAACTGCACAAGTCTTTCCGTTGACAACATTATTGTTGTAGCTTCCAGAGTCGAAGACGAAGCGTTACATTGTCTCGTAAAACGAATCTAGGAATGGACGTAATAAATGTGCTTAAGAGTATGTAGATCAGTGGTACATATACATGTATACACATTTTGTATATATTTATATTTTATTTTTCTATTATTAAGAAAATTACCAAAATTTTCTGCCAACTGAATTGTCATTATATTAAATATTACCCATTATTCTGAATACTTTTCATTTGAACTGTGTGAATGTGTTATATTAAACTTACAATGACAAATGGGTGTTTCATTTCCATCTCTGTCAATAGTTTCACAAAAGTCGTACTCGATTCACCCGACATTTTCTATAAAATTCTTAATGAAATGAGCACTAACTTATTCAATAATTTATACAAAAAATCTTTATTGATTTCAGTAGTTTTCTTTGAGTAAATCTTTGAATAAAATCCTACTTTTTTTCTGTTGAGTAGACAGCGACAATGATATACAATTTTTGTATCGAAAATAAATGAATTGCTTTCTCTATAATTTGAAACCTAATTGTAAGTATACACATTGTGCACCCGTCTTGTAAATTTCTCGTTTATAGCCACAAAACAATGGAAATCATGGAATTCTATAGTAGAAATGTATTGTTGTATTTTAGGAAACCGATGTCGTACCAGGAGTAAACTAGTGACTTGCGGCGGGTAGATGGTTTTCTCCGGGTACTCCGGTTTCCTCCACCAATAACATTGACCGCCACGATATAACTGAAATATTGTTGAAAGTGGCATTAATTCCATAACACTAACCCATAGTGGCAAACGAAGGGAGATAACTCAATAAAATGTATTGTACATATACTATACGTTATACTTCTACAAATTATTGATTAAGCAATCTTCAATTTTAACTTACGGCTCATTAAAACTTGTCAATATTTGTCATTTCATGATAAAAGCAAATTGTAATATATATTAGAAATGATGGATAACCTAGTACAAAAATCGATGTGGATCTATTTGAAATATGGTGTAAAGCCTTGTCTACCATTAAACATACGTTCTTAAGATATTGTTTCGTTTCTAAGATAATGTCGATAATCAGCTTTCTTTTGTTCAGGATTATGAATAGTTGAAACATCCATACATTGGTTGTTTATCAAGATAAAACGCATTGAATATATCTGAATAATTATATATAGGGGGTCTTGAGTAAATAACAAAAACGTAATAAATATAATGAGAAAATTCTTTAACTCTGTAAGTTACAATATTTACTTTGAATATTTACAAGATGAAGAAACGTGCTTTGTATCAATGTCCCTTTTTATGGCGGATTTATTTATAGAAAAGAAATAGATCCCGTTGATTCATCTTCAACGAAAAATTGCGCTAATATAAAAAAGGACATATCCTAGAAACGGTTTTCAAATGAATTATATGGGAATTTTACGGCTAATCAACACCAGCTGGAATGTTTTGAATAATAAACGTGTCGAATCCTGAGTAATGTTATCAAATAATAAAATCATTACAATTAAGCAATCTTTACATATTAAAAAGAAATTTTGTCTCCTAAATATAAATGATGAATAACGCAGACAATTATTAAATAGGTATGAACAATATTAATTTATTGACACCTTCGTAAAGTGTCTGGCATCTTTAATTATGACAGGTAATTAGTATGCTTTCTGATTTAATTAACAGGTAACTGTCAAGTTGAAGTATTTTCACACTTCGGCATCAAGGTGTGCTTCCCATTGGCCTGTACTACAGGTGATAAAATGTTATGTTGGTCTCTTAGTGTGAGGCTATTGGCATTTATTGATGATTGAAGTTAATATTCAAAACATTATCACCTGATAGGGAGATCTGACATATATTTTATTGTAAAATACAAAAATACAGCTAAGCCAAGAAACAACAACACCACATTTTTCTCCTGTTGTATTGTAAAGACAATTTCAATGCATTTCGCATTGTTTGTGATCGATATTATCTGTAGAGAAAAAAAAAAAGAAATTTCATAAATATTCATGATATTGATGAAGCGCAACAAAAACAAATTCTATCTTTATTATCAAATTAATTAAAACTCAACAAAAGTTTTGTTTTAAAATACGTTAGTAATAAAGTAAATTGATGCCAAAAAAAACCCCAACATATTCTAAAAATAGAACGTGTAATTAAACAAAAAGTTAATTAAAATGTGTTGGAAAACATTGAACAATTGTTATATACCAATTATCACAGCATGCAAGATGAAACATGGAAACAGTAATAAATACCCCTGACTTGTTAGAAACCATCACTTGCTTCGAGAAATACAAATAAACCGTGAAACTATCATCACAACAGAAGAATATGCACATTCTTTTAGTATGATATATAAATACTCTAACAGATGGTGGTTTAGACTACTGTATAGAATTATCATATTGTTAGTCTGACAATATAATACTACATACCAAATTGTTAAAACATTCCTCGTCCTCATCGTATTTATGGGTGGTCAGTTAGGACATTGTATTTATTTACCAGCTAATTTTTGAAATTTCTGGTGCAATTTTTAATGTTAAAAAATAGAATCAGGATAATGTGTCCGAGTGCGGCGACATGTCTATCCGCGGACTGTTGTTTCAATGAGTCCACACTATAGAATCCAACTTATCGTGTTGGTCTAATACAAAGCGGACCTCACCATCATCTTCTTGAATTTAATATGTTCCCGCCAAGATATAGCTGAAAAATGGCCGAGTTGGCGTTAAACAACTATCACTCACTCACTCCCGAAACCACAACAGAGTCATATGCGGTTATCTCTGAAAAAGTGGGAAAGGGAGCTAAAATGGACCAACGCTCAAAATGATAACATTTTCATTTTAAGTTCGATTTGTATGTTTTATTTCATTGATTTCCACAGAAACATTCTTGTCAGAAGTATTCCAAAATATGTGTCTGTACCTCTTGTCGTTTCTGAGATATAACGGAGTCAAATGGGACGAACGTCTATTTTTTAAACTTAAGTCCGATTTCCTGGGAAAACACTAAAATTGTGAGTTCGATCCCCGTTCATGGCGAGGTATGCTCGATACAACATTATGTGATAAAGTTTGTCAGTGACTTGCGACAGGTCGGTGGTTTTCTCCGTTGTACTCCGGTTTCCTCCACCAATAAAACTGGCCACCACGATATGACTGAAATATTGGTGAAAGTGGCGTAAAAACTCATAAGGCCACCATCCTTGGGTAAAAGTTTAACATTATGACCTTGTGTGAAAATAGATGTAATTATGCTTCCTAAAAACTCAACTCTGTGCATGAATAACCAGGTGGGCTTCGGGTTTTTAAAAGTCTTCACTGTGGAAGAAATTGGATGCTTTTATTGGATAAAATGTTATATAACTTCAATCCGTGCAAATGTAGAAATGGGGCAGGGTCGATGAAGGTAAAAAGATAATTGGATGACAAAGGATAAAAGTTAGACATCAATAATTTGTAAATTTGAACCAAAAGAGCAGACCGACACGGAAAGTTCAAACACACCACATGCAATAAAATGTGTTTTCTTCGTCAAATATTTAAAACTAGGTCTTTAATTATGTAAATCAATTGTTTTAATTTGCCATGGAATGCATTATTATGAACGCCACGATATAGCTGAAATACCGCTAAAGTTGGCATTAAACACCAATAAGTCAATCGATCAATCATCAGTATTATGACAATCTGGTAAATTGCCAAAAGTGGTAAATTGAATGTGGTATATAAATTGTAGAGTAATAAATGTGATTTGTAAACTGACCATTTACGGTTAATAAATAAAATGGTAAAACTTGAAACATTCAACTCGGACATCTGCTAAAGTCACATAAAAACAAGCAGCCGTCTGCTCAAAATAAACATGATAATCGCTTGTGCATTCGACTAGAGATCTGAAATGAGCAAGATGTGACCAAAGGTATGCTAAATTTATAATATTTGTGTTGATTTTTATTCATAAAGACTTTTATTTTGAAGCATTAATATTTTAACGCAAAATGTTATTAAAATTAGCATTATTGATTTAAATATTCCATTCAATTAACAATATGATCAATTTATGCAAATTTTGAACAGTGAGAAATTCCAGAAAATCCCAGGAGAAAATCCTTATTATTGACTTAATTCTTGTTTAGAGATGATAGGGGGTTATTTTTGGAGGAATTATAACATGTTGAAAAATCTTTTCATAAGAAATCCATGTATGCGGTAACGATATGTGCTATTACTGCTAAATAGAGAACTGAACATTAAAATTCTGTGTAATATCAATTGATATAAGTATTTTAGAGTGAGGTGACGGGTTCACTGAGTGCGTAAATAATTAATGAAGTCCCATGGTCTATTTTGTAATTACGATCCACAAGGTGAAGCGTCATTTTGTTTATGAATGACTTTAAAATTCTTCTATCGTCATTTTACAAATTTCTTCTCGCTTTGGTATCTTTAGTTAATTATAGGTTGTATATTAAACAAACTTTGACAAATTATGTACTTACGGCTAAATTTCATTACAGAGTATTTGGAGAAATTACATAGATCGAATTTCATGTTCGGAGGATATCTTTTATTCTTTATTATATAATTAATTTTAAAACTAGAAATTATCAAAAATTAAAGGCATATTGACGATTGTGTGTATTTACGTATTTATTCTTAAAAATGAAATATTTAATCTTTTTGCTTCACTGATAATATGGTTAAATTTAAAGATTGGGTCAATAATTTGTTTATTATATTCATGTTTATTTATTTGAAAAAGAAAATTTGAGACATGTTTATAAAATTCTGTTAAACTGGTATCATATAAAACAAATACAATTGTTATCAGTTGTGACAAATTTTGTTTGTTAAATTCAAAATAAGTGACCCATTTATCCCAGGGTGCTAAAATCATTAAAGCCAATATACAACTCGGTCATAAAATACATTTTAACAGTGGAAAGAAATTCTCAAAAATCAATTAATGGTTCAACTGTCAACAATCGATTTTCACCTGAGTGACTTAACGACGATTGGTTGGTCTGTAATTAAGGGGCGGAGTTATTACAAGATAGTAGTGATTCCAGGTGAAAATTATGAAAATAGGAAAAAGTAATATGAATTTGAATGCATACGGTGTAACAAGGGAAGGATTAATGATCACCCACATTGTAAATATCTTAAAGTCACTTTAACATCGTAAACAAAACGAGGTAAAGAGAATTAAATACAAGTGAACGTTTATTATATGAGAAGATTAACTAATGTAACAGAAATATATGTTGACAATTACGAATTACATGTTTAATATCAATATTATTTTTCTATATTATTTCAGGAGGGTATGGCAACTTGAGCAAGACTATTTGGATTAATTTATGACTAAATTTCAATTGGAGTGGAACAGAGATCTATGCTATAGAAAGTAATGAACATTTGTGTGTGTATTTCTATTTATCATTGCCTAAAGTGATGAATTTTTGTGAACATTGATAACATGAAGACGATGGATAAAATTATCTTATACTATTTTGTGATGTGCAACATCTGTGTTTCGTTGGTTATATTGGAATTGACATACGATTTAAAAGAAGAATCAGAAATAGGATTCCCTATAGGTAATGTAGCTAATCATTCAGGATTAAATCAACTTCTAAACGATTCTGAAAGAAACAACATGAAATATACAATTCTAGATAGCAAGTATGCTTCATATTTCAATGTAAGCGAACGGACTAGTCAGTTATTTGTTAGAAAAAGACTAGACAGGGAATCGCTCCCAGAATGTGAATTTTCTACTTCATGTGAATTACTTATAGATGTAGTAGCACAATCAACAGTAGGCACATTTTTCAAGAAAATTAAAGTAAAAATTAATATTACGGATATAAATGACCATAGTCCTAGGTTTCCTAAAAATAACATGACCTTAGAATTACCGGAAGCTTACGTTGTCAACTCCTCTTCACCGATATCTGGTGCCGTTGATAGCGACAGTGGCGACAATTCGGTACAAAAATATTATCTTAGGCCAGATGGAACGCCATTTACCTTGGAGTATAAAAAAATCGTTGATGGAAGTTCTGCTGTTCAAATTGTTGTGAGTCAAAAATTGGACAGGGAATTAGTAGATTTTTACCAGCTAACAATTATTGCAGAAGACGGTGGCGATCCAAAACTGACTGGTACTCTGGATTTAAATGTTACCATTACGGACGTCAACGACAATTCGCCATCATTTAACCAGACGACATATGCAGTGAGTGTAAAAGAGGATGAACCAATCGGAAACGTGATTTACAAAATCAAAGCAACAGATCCGGATCTAAATGAAAATGGCATGGTGACATATCGCTTAAGTACCCATCAAGCTGACAATATAAAGCAAATGTTCGCCGTAAATAATTTAACAGGAGAAATATACACTCTTAAGGCTTTAGTTTATACCCCGGGTAATCCATACAGGGTTATAGTCGAAGCAAGCGACGGTGCGGCGATTCCTATGACGTCACAAGCGACGATATACGTCACAGTTCTTGATTCAAATAATAATGCGCCAACAATTAACGTCAATTTATTGTCAAATACAAACGTTGCTAAAATTTCTGAGAATGCTAGCGTCGGCGCTGCTGTCGCGCACATTGCTGTTTCCGACGATGACACGAACCAGAATGGTAATGTAACATGTTCTATTAAACACGATGCTTTCAAACTTGATATTATTGATAAAAATGAGTACAAAGTTGTTGTTTCGAAACCACTGGACCGTGAAATAGACGATAAATACAAAGTTGTAATAATGTGCGAGGATAGAGGAACACCACCGAAAAACAGCACAGCCGAATTTGAAGTTAAAGTTTTGGACGAAAACGACCATCGTCCAACTTTCCTCAAAAGCCATTATGAAATTACAATTAACGAAAACAATTTCGTTGGAGCACATATCGTAAAGGTATCGGCAATTGACCTCGATATCGGGGTTAATTCCGAGATTACATACTCGCTCGAATCGACATCTGACGATTTTCAAATTAATCCAGTGTCTGGTGAAATCTTTGCCAATTTTATTTTAGACCACGAGAATGTGTCATCTATACAGTTTCGAGTTCTAGCTACAGACAAGGGTTCTACGCCATTAGCCGGAACTGCTGTCATTTCAGTGAATTTAACAGACATTAACGATAACGCACCAAGATTTACCAAATCTGTTTATGTAATGTATGCGAAAGAGAATGAACCGTTGGGATACTATGTAGGGGAGGTAATTGCTGACGATTTGGATTCAGATTCCAATGGTAGAGTATCCTTCATTTCCGATCCGGAAGTCTTGGGTGAAATTCCATTTAACGTTTTGTCCGACGGATCTATATTTAGCACTAAAACTTTGGACAGGGAATCTAGACCCCATGGATACAATTTCAACATAGTAGCATTTGACCACGGGAATCCATCCCTGAATTCCACGGCACACGTCACAATATTTATAGAAGATTCAAACGACAATCATCCTATCATCAGATTTCCTATTCCCGAAAATGGAACGATACAAATTGTTTATGAAAAGCCGACAAATTCTGTCATTGCATATGTTCGTGCTTATGACAATGACACTGGGGTCAACGCCATGTTGACGTTCTCCATAGTACCAACCAATATGCTGGGGATTTTCAGAATTAATGCTAAAACAGGAGAAATAAGTTTGGCACGACCATTGTCGAAAAAGGATATGAAGTCGTATACATTCACAATAGAGGTAGAAGACGGAGGGATCCCGAAAAGGAATGACAAACAAAATTTAACAGTACTAATTTCATCCAATACTGGTTTAATGGTTCCACAAACGGAACCAGAAAAAGACAATGCTTTAATAGTAATTGTTATTATATGCGTAACAATAATTCTCTCGGGTGCTATCATAATGGTCATATTCCTCATACGGAGAATGGACAAAAAAAAAAGAGATAAGAAAAGTGAAGAAAAGGACATGTATGATTCTATACACAGAAATGGTTTAAAATCGAAAATTGACATGGATCGTATTGAGAAAAGAGTTAGTTTTACCACTGATGCTTCTGATGGAATGGTAGGAAATGGTCATATACAACTGTCTAATCTCGGCGAAACAGAACATGTCACACAGGTCAGTTTTTACTGTATTCTTATATTTTTTAAGCAGAACGCCACGATATATATATATAGCTGCAATACTACTTAAGTTGGAGTTAAAAATCAATCAATCAATCAATCAATCAATCAATCAATCAATCAATCAATCAATCATTTAAAACGAAACTGTAATGGTGTTTTAGCTTAATATACAGTTTCGACAAATATGACAAGCTACCTATTGAAGTCTTTATTTAAGCATTTAAAAAACTAACAATCTGTCCAATAGTACATCTAAAATTCTTTTCATTTCTGTGACTAACTGAAGTTTTAATACATTTCATGCTATAAAATATTTAAAAAACGTAGATTTAAAGCGATGATTGCAATCTGTTGTAAGATTTTTTCTGTTAAAATTTGTTTGTAATCTGATTAAAAAGTGTTGTCACTTTCAGTAAAATCTCTTAATCTTAAAACCAATCAGATTTCAGATAATTAGTCACATGATAGATAAGAAACTGATTGTTTTCAAAGTCAATCGGTGGAAATAAACATAGGAAGCAATTTTTAGATATTTAAATTTAAAACAATGCAACTTTTGTTGACAAATACGTCGTCTTTTTTGATTTAAGAAAATAAAATATTGTTGTTTGTTTATTTTTGTTTTTAATTGTGCAGCAAGGTGACATGTGACATGTTTCAGCCAACTGTGGCAACACGTCATGTGACACATGTAATATTTAGACTCCATACGATAATCATCTTTACTGCACCCGTCGGCAGTACCACTTTTGAGTTATCTGATTTTGAGGAAGGGATTTAATTGTTGGGGTAATTATTATCTGAAAACTTATAGCATTTTACGTGTACTAAGGAAAAATAAATGGAAAGACATAGGTGACCCTAGCTGATTTTGGCTATCCTGTTTATGCCCGTTGGTTTACTGGCTCCAAACTTTTAAATCATTATAAAGGCTTTCCAACCTTTCGACTTTGAGCATTCCTGATGAAGGTCTCCAGAAACGCGTCGTGAGTACTGAATTTGATTACGTTTTTATTTAAAACATAATATGAGGAACTATCGCTATGTCATAACGACACACCTACATTACTACCGAAATTAACATTGTATACCCCCTCGTCAATCATACCTTATTATCTCCTGCAGGAATTTAAACATTTTAAATAGGTCTGTAATTATGTTATTACTGAATTATTTTAAAACAACCATTTAAAAATTATCATGATATTTTGACCTATCTGAAAAGCCAAATATTAAATATTTTCGTACCCTTTCAATGTTTTGTATTGAGAATGGCCATTATTTTGGGCAAATATTTCTTGGTCTACTTTCTATCCTTGAATGTCTCTTAGTTATGGTCTATTATAGCTAATTATTGTATGTCAATTGCAGCATGGGTAACTTAATTATATGCCATTTATAAGTCAAACTGTTAATCGTTTTTCTTCAATGATACTCTAGTGGTAATTATTATATTAAAACACAGAAATTGAGTATTAACACTGTCTGATTTATTTCATGTGTCTATGTCAACAATGCTTTGCTTTATTTTGCACAAATTCGACAATATCATGCACACGAGGAATTATTCGACAGACTTAACCAACCAGTCCTCACCATGAGCCCATGTCCTCCGGCCCAAGACAAATACAACTTTGCTCGGACCAGTACATTTTTCAGTTCTTATTTAGATATATACAAAAATAAATTCAAGAATTTGATTCAGACCAGTAAATTAAATTTTCATTTTTGAAGACTGAACAATAATATGCTTTCAGTTTCTATTCATAATGGCTCATGATTTTTTTTTCTTCTTCTAAAGTTCAAATTAAAAAAAAAATCTATTGGAATATTTTAATAGTTGTTAACCTAAAACAAACATTCTTTTTAGTTTGAATGATGAATAAGAAATGTCGTATCTCGTGAATTTTTGTTTGAGCAAAGCTTAAAATCCATGATTGAATATTGACACGATTTGTGTAACTTCAGGTCAAGATATAATTGGAATTTTTTTATTTGCACAATAATTTTGTTGTATTTTGTTCAACAACTTGAGATATATTTGAATATCATTCGCTCTCTATGGAATTATTTAAACTACAGTTAGTTGTATATTGTTAAATATTTAATGTGTCAACTCGATAAACATAACTAAATATGTATATTTATATACATTTTATATTTCAATTTGGCACATAAGAATGAACTTCCTCGAGCCTTTGTTGTTAAGAACAGAGAGACAAAAACAATGAAAAAATGCTCACTTTTCAATATATCACACTTTACCGCCAATTAATTTTGGGTAACGGAATTAAACCGTTATCGGTCCAGAATTAGTATAATGACTTCCTGTTTTAAGTTCTATTACATTTGATTAAAGTGTTACAGTCGGAAAAAACAAAAAAAAACAAAAAAAACTACGAGTAGTGTGACTTTTAAAGTTAAACTTTACAGTCAAAGAACAAGAGAAATACGAATAAAACTTTTTGACATTTCAGGTATAAGTAAGGATGCTTATATGATGTAGCATACGTGTGCAAGGTATGTTTGTGGGAGCATTTGGTCCTAACATCGTGTATAATCGCATACGTATATATAACCACTAATACCCTCTTTATTCGATATTCACATACAATGATTTATCCCGATTCTTTAGACATTAGATCTTCAGGAAATATAGATTTTTTTAATGTGTAGAGGAAATGGTCAACCCCTATCTCTTATGATGTATAACATTTTTTTCCTAATCAAGGTTTGATAAAGGATATCAACAAGGGCATATTAAGGGGACGTACATATACCGGTACTCCTATGACCTTATTATTAGCCTATGCTTAGGACAATATATGTGCAGTTATATTTGTCCCATGTATGTGACACTAAAAACTGTTCATTATGAAAAAAAAGTTTGAACAGTGGTGGTCAACAATTCCATCAATATTAACAAAGCAAACAATCACCTCTAACTTTAACTCATTGAACATAAAAATAAAAAGCCTAGAAATATGTCTGTAAATGTGACACAAAAACCGTAGGACTAATATGTGTACATGTATACGTGAATGCTAATTTATATTTCTTTTATCTTAAAAAAAAAAGTCGGCTTTACTTAATAACTGCACATGCAGATGTTGCTATTATAGCTTGCACAAGCTTTGATAATTCTTTGGTTTTCGTATTAACACAAAAATAACAATACATGAGAAAAGAAACAAATTAACTCATTTTTTTCTGCTTTAAGATAAAGGATACTTTCGACATTTTATGGCTCAGACATGGATAAACGATTATACTGGTAACAAATTTTGTTAACATTCCAGTAATAGAATATATGTGCATTAATATTTATTGTAGGTGATTCTACGACCGACTTGTAAGTCTTGGATTTTTTCATCACAATCCCTCACCCCAATTGGTTAACGCCCTCAGTTCCCCAAAAAGCCTGCATGCGACATCATCATTCATGCCATAATTAACTTGTTGGATGCAGTGGTTATAATTTGATAAATTGTGCATGATTGATTATGTGTTGGGTTTACTCAGTCACCCCAAAAGTTAGTTATTTTGAAGATAATGAAGAACTTTCTTTGAGACAGAACAGACATTTCTCCACACTGACTTCAAGCATTACAATATGTGTATCTCTGTAAATAAAGCTATATGAATACATTGTACCCAAAGTCTTGGATTAGTTTTAAGGACAATAAGGCAGAAGAATCTGCACAGATTAATTTTATGGTCAGGGACATGTAGATTTAAAGGACAATAGACAGGCTTGATCTGAAAAAGAGTTCATTTGTATTAAGGGTACATGTATTTAGAAGGATGGGTCTGTAGAAATAAATCTTAAGATCAAGAAGAGGGAGGCGGGTCCAAAGATAATAATGTAAAGGTCAATAGGCAGGGTGGATCTAAAGAGAATTCATTTCATATAAGAGTAAATAGGCAGGATGTATCTATACCTAGCTATGAAACCGTAGCTTTTATGTTGTTTTTTTTGGTGATCTATGGTCTAGCTGGATCTGAAGAGATCAACAGGCAGTGGAATCTGAGGCTATTGAATTAAAGGTCAATAGTGCAGGGGGAATCTGAAGAGGTTAATTTATAGGTCAATAGAGAGAGTGGATCTGAAGAAAAACAAATTTTATATTTGACTTCTCACAAATCTCATCGTATTGTGTCATAAAAACATAAAATTATATTTATTTAACAGTGTCTACACTTTATATTGCTATTTGTAAGGTCTTTGTTTGCTGTCGTGCTGTTTTTCGCTTCAAAATCGATCTCCTCTTATATTGCTGCTAATTGTATTCTTTTTCTTTTAATATTAATGAAAAAATCAACAGAAATCAGTCAAATGAAGAAAAAAACACATAACGACCCGACATCAAAGACGTACTTTTCCATTATTACCGTAAAATTAGCTTCAGTATTGTAATATTGAACAGCCATATTAATTTGCTACCGGATTTCAGTTTGTTCCACAAAGATTTTTATCCTTTAGTCTAGTTCTGTATATTAAAGTCATTTTATTTATTGTTTATAACAAAATTGTTTATTAGATTTTGAAGGGAAATAAAGTATTTAGACATTAATTGCATCATAACGAGGTTTACACAGTATGTATTGTACAAAATATATTTTGTAAGACTCATTGCAACATAGAAAACTACTTACTGTAAATAAGGTCCGGGTATGATGGTAGATGTTTAAATAAAGTCCGGGTAATCGGGTATGATGGTAGATGTTTAAATAATGTCCGGGTATCAAGGTTCACGAATTGCATATGGGTTTGGCGGTCTTTGTGAAAACAATGCCAGTCCTCATTACTTTTCTATTGCAAAATACCAATCAAGCACTGACGAATTTCGTGAACTCTAGCTGCGGTATAATGGTAGATGTTTAAATAATGTCCCTATGTTATGGTAGATGCTTTTTCTATTAGCCTGGACGCTTCTAATATTCAAAAAGTACATTAAAAACTAAGAGAAATACCAACACTTATTTAGACAAAATCGGGAAATACTCAATTTTCTTCCCAACCCAGGGTTGTGTAATAGTTACTGTTAGAGTGCTCCGGTCAGCTCGACTTGAGTGCGGTAGATGGTGAGTTTAAGTCACGATCGGGTCAACCCAAAGACTACAATACTTCTCCGTTAAGCATGAACCAATAAGGAGTAAGAGCAAATATTAATAATTAGCTCGGAATCAGAAAACGGTGTCCTCCGAGTAGAGTGACATGTCTACCCGCAGACTGTTGTGGCAGTAAGCAGGAAGAAGATTGGAGGAGTACAAACCGAACATCATCATCATGTCATGTGTTCTTGTGGTAGTTGATTTACAACTACCTATGCAATCAGTGCCTATCACCACTAACGTTGTGAGTTCGAATCCCGCTCATGGCGAGATGTTCTCCATACAACATTATGTGATAAAGTTTGTCAGTGCCTTGTGACAGGTCTGTGGTTTTCTCCAGGTATTCCGTTTCCTCCACAAATAAAACTGACCGCCACGATATAACTGAAATATTGTTGAAAGTGACAATAACCCCCCACTTTTTCCCTCATGTCATCAAATGTAACTCACGATGATATAGCTGAATTTTTTTTCATCTATCGTTCAACAAATACACATACTTCAATTAAATAAAATATAAAGTACCGGTATGTCAGTATGTCAAAGCATAGAAAACATCTATACATTACATGTGATAGCAATGTTTTTCATTGCTAATATCACAGTCGACATTAATTTTAATTTCCAATAACAAATCCTGGAATGAAAAAAAAAAATATTATAACAGAAATGTGTATATCTTTTTTTTTATAGAAAGCATTTTACCTTGGAATAAAATTCGGTACATATTTATGTCTCCAATATAAAGTTAGAGGATTGAAGAATAAAACGTGAATTGTTAACCTTTCTTTAACATGAATAATGATTGATGTAGCATTACATATTTTTGTATAAAGCATTTCATCAAAGATGGATTCTAAAAGAAAAGACTGTTTTTACAACTTTCACGCATGATAACCCTATAAAAATGATAGATCATTGCTTTAGTAAATCGGTGAACATATTTCTACTTTTGTCCTGTCTTTACGACATACCTTTTATATTTAATATTGTAATATTAAAGAAATATAATGTAAATAAGACATCAATATAGTGATTGAAAAATAAGTCATACAAAACATAACTTCCGTGTAGACATTCGCCGTTATTTTCGATATTGTGTCCACATCTGGAAAGACTGTAATAGAACCGGTATTCTGTCCACATCTGGAAAGACTGTAATAGAACCGGTATTCTGTCCACATCTGGAAAGACTGTGATAGAACCGGTATTCTGTCCACATCTGGAAAGACTGTAATAGAACCGGTATTCTGTCACATCTGAAAAGACTGTAATAGAACCGGTATTCTGTTCACATCTGGAAAGACTGTAATATAACCGGTATTCTGTTCACATCTGGAAAGACTGTAATAGAACTGGTATTCTGTCCATGTCTGGAAAGACTGTAATAGAACCGGTATTCTGTCCACATCTGGAAAGACTTTAATAGAACCGGTATTCTGTTCACATCTGGAAAGACTGTAATATAACCGGTATTCTGTCCACGTCTAGAAAGACTGTAATTCTGTTCACATCTGGAAATACTGCAATGTTCTATTATTAACAGATGTACAGACAATTCAAATTGTACCGGACACTCAGCTCATAGACAATCTTTATCTATATAGTACTTTTTTGACATTTGTCATAACATGGTGAGGTTCTGTAGTGACTGACATTCTAACATGATATTTGCAGTATTTATTTGTTTAAAAAACATTCCTAGAGATGTTACCTATATTACAATTGAAGGTCCCTAGCTCTTGAATTCATTCACGCATACTTGTTAATCTCTGTTGTGCCTTCAGATACATGTATGAAAAAACAAATTACGCGGTGAAAAGAGCTAAGCTAAAATTTTATAATAAAGATGGGTAAAAAATAGGAGACAATGCTATAGACATTTAATCTGTTTAAAATCACGATTGACAAGGTCTTTAATAATATGTACAAGCTGTTACATAGTTAACAATGAGAAGAAGCCACAGGACAAGGAAGATCATACCAACTTATCTCCCATTGTTGTAACATCTTTCTCGTGTCTTTCACGGACACAATCTTATAAAAACATCCCGGAGTGGAATTAAATTCCGCGTTTATTTTGGGTTAACACATTATTACTTAATCAATGTGTTTGTGCATGGGGAGACACGAAGTTAGAGAGGACACTGTGAGGAAGAGTTATCAACGATTTTTGTTTTATTTTTGTCATTGGTGAATGTATCGTGCTGGCCTGTCAAAACCACGGCGGCTTGGCAAGTTTTTTTTTTGGTGTTTTTGTGTTTTTGTGTTTTGTTTTTGTTTTTAATATTTATAGTAGAATGAGGACACCTCTTTATATTACCATACATATATAATAAAAAATCTCCCAAACCCCTATGGTCAAGGCTAAATTTAGTTGGTATTAATTAACTGGAGAAAATCTGAAGTCCGTTTTCCTAAACATCCTCCCACCTTTTTTTTTCTTACAGTGAAAAGGCAAATCTATGAAAATAAATTATATGATCAATATTTGAAATCAGAATAAGTTGTTGTAAATTTTGATAATTACATATACAAGTATGATATGTGTATAATGAAAACACACGATAGAAGAGAGCAGAAAAAACGTATTTAACCTTTAGGCTGTAATTTAAGAACTTGCAATCCTATAAAGTCAATAGGAAATTTGATTTCACCCGTTGTTTACATGGAACATGTGTCCGTTATTTTATTTTATGCTGCATTTAAACTATAAAAGACTGAAAAATCAATTTAACTGAAAATATTTAGATATGTATTAGCATGCTTTCAGCTTTTTATTTTGTTGTCAGAAAAAGATAAAAATATCAAAGATTAAAATTTACGAATCGAACATTCATGACAAATCCTCGTTTTTTATATAATGAGAAACATTTCTTAAACGAAGAACTATCCATCATTGGTAGAATATTAACCCTATTTTCGGAATCTCTCTATATCACTCTACCGTTTATTTTGTTGTTGTGAATGCGTTTTACAATGTATGTTCGTTTAAAGACGATGTTGGGTCATTTTGTGTGGGTTTTTTTCATTTTTTTTTCTTCACTTTTTGGAGTGTGGAGGTTATATTTCACGAGTTTTCGTGCCTTCTCTAAAGATGGGTGTCGTAAGGAGCAATATAAGGTATAAATGTCTCATTTCTGGTTTTTGTAGGAGTTCGTGTTATCCAAACTTTCATAGTTTGATTTGTTATTACTTGATTAGCTAGGTCGATATCTGAATCATGAATACGCTTAAATTTGTCTTTTGGCGTTGGAACTCGATGTTTGTCTTGTGACGTCGATATCTAAATCAATCCTATGCTTGAATTTGTCCTCACTGTGGGTACTCACTACTCTCTGTGTTTGTCTTGTGAACAATTAGTAATAATCATATTCTAGTACAAATAGTGTAAACAAAATAGCAACCCCAATATAGTGTACTAATATAAGTAATGAATGTTAAATTTACGTATGACCACTTATAGGAAAATGGAAATAATACAGAAATCCCCCCATATTCACACAAGTCCACTTGAATGCAATTTCCAATACATTATCCCATGCTAGAATCCGTACTTATGGTTATAAATCAACACCACTACTTAATCCTTGTCAGTTTCTCAATTATATGATTTTACCTGTCAATATCTCAAAAGAAAACGACACGGATAAATTGTTTACTCGTAAAGACAAAACAAATATTGGAGAATGCCATTAAGATCTCATAAAATACAATTTGGTTTCTATATTTTCTCTGTACAATAAAGATGTCCTAAGACAATAGTATTAGAAAAAGATAACGAAATATTCTATAAAATTTTGTCAATCCGTTTCATCTCTCTATTTGGTATATTTGAATATTGAAAATGTAAATATTTGTAAAGTAATGCCATATTTAGGTACTTGACGTATGTAATGTTACAAATATTTGTATTTTGATTAAGAACTGTCCAATTGTTTTCCCCACTTGTCATTTTCTTCGATGATATAAGTGAATGTGTACCACGAACGCATTATTCAAATTCATACACATTGCCATTTTTATATTTTCCATACTTATAAATATAGTGCTATTTTATTATTTCAGATTGCTGATAGAATGATGACGCCACCACCACGTGATTTCGGAGGAAGATCTGTACATTCCGGAAGTAGTAAATTCAAACAAAATAAAGCATTACACAATGGTCAGATGACAAAACTCCACCAAAGTAACTTGCAATCATGGTCGAATCAAAATGGCCTTGTAAGTAAAATATAACAAAGCTTTTAAACCATGATGAATTGTCATATATACAAAATACCCATTCAATCCTTGATGTTTTGTCATAGAATACCCATTCCTTTGTTTTTCTTGAATTAAGGTTAGAATTATTGGAGCTTAACATCACTTTCAGCAATGTTCTGTTGCATTGTAGCGATCATTTTTTTTTTATTGAGGAAAACGAATATAGCAGAAGGAAAGCATTGACAAGTCAATCTTATACTAAATAAAAATATTTTTCTTAAAGGAGGATTGCCCAATTAAGTGTACATGTAGCATAAAGTTATATTAGGTACAGCTCCCCATGGGCGATAATCGAACCCAACAATCATATTGGTAATAGGTGCAGTACTGATTGTTAAAGTAGATGTTACCCAAAGTACCATGCTATTAATACAACTTGCTGTTAAATATCCTTTTTTTCTGATAAATTGTTTCTTCCCCTTCATTTGATTAGATGTTAATAAATGTCCATAGCTGTCTGTAAGTTTTATTTTAATATGGAACAAAACAATATTTTTGAAATCGTCCATTGCAGATATTTCTCAGAAAAAATGAAGATAATCATAGCGAGACTTCGGGGGAGACAAATGATAGCGGACGGGGCGGAAGTGAAAGTGACATTCACAGCAATGCCTGTAATCAAAGTTCAGAGTTAGGTAAGTAACAAGTTTAGTCAAGAATATTGATAGAGTCATTATTTTTCTTGTGGTAGAGGAAGAAAAGTTTGAGGATACAAAAGGTGACCCGAAAGCCATAAATCATAGGTCAAACTATACAATGGACAAAAGAAATAGGACAACAATTCAAACAATGATCTGGAAAACACTACACAGAAAGCTTAAGATTGAGCAACGCGAATTCCACTAAAAAACGGAGATGATATCAGGTTCTTCGGAAGGGTAGGAAGTTCCTGGACTACTAGTGGCATCCGGTGTGTTACTGATAAACGACATGAACACCATCTGTTGTGGAAATCCTGTCAGACAAAAATGCTGATAGTGTTCTAGTTTGTCCTGTGTTAGATGCCACTGAATGCATATATCCATAGAATAGGCAAGTAAAGACATTAGTACATGTCACTATGAGATAGCTGAAATACTGCTAAAGTTGGCGTTAAAAACCAATAAATCAATCAATCAATCAATCATTAGGTGCAAGGGAGATAAATGAAAACATCAACACTTGAAGTTACTCTTGATAACATGTACAGAAACACCAGGTTGTTATAGATTTCAGTCATAATTAATATCTCCATTGTATTAAGCCGCAAGCACAGGACGTTTTGTATGGTCCAATAGTAAACCTAGTATCTTTACACTAATGAAAGTATTGTAACATTTTGTATTGTTAAAGTAATCTCATTTGATATTAACTTTTTAAACATGATAAACATCTATTGAATCCTGCTAAGAAGAAATAACAACTATGGGTTGGATGACTGGTAGTAGAGACACATACTTGTAGTACAGATATATTGATTATCTTGTTGAAGAACATTAACGTTAACAGGATTATATTTATGCATTCGAATGTGTCTTTCCATTGGAAAAAATACGAAAATAAACGCTTGATTCGTTTTATTTTGGATAATATTTGTAAAAATTATAATAGCTCAATAAATTTGAAGTTTTATTTAAATTCCATGCAATGAAGGGGTACTGAATGTATTATGATAATTATATACAAAACTTTAAATCTAAAATATTTGGCTTTCCAATCTTTAGACTTTGAGCGTCACCCGATCAAGGTTATTCATGAAACGTGTCGTGCACACTAAATTAGATACCAATTTTTTTTTTTTATTATATAATCTACAATCATGAAGTTGTTTCATGATATTTTAAATTGTAATCCTATAGATTTTAAAATTCATTATATCATATTTTGACTTGTGATTGTAAAATGTAAGTTTATTCCATGATATTTTGACTTGTTATGATTATCAGATTTCAAAGTCTATTACATCATATTTTGACTTGATCCTGTAGTTTTTCAAGATATGCTAAGTTGGCAGTAAATAACAATCACTCACTCACTCACTTTTTCAAGCTAGTTTGCTACAAAAACTGTTATTTGTTTAAAATAAACAAAAAATGACATTACCATTTGTCTTGTAAATGTGTTTTCTGTGATTATTTTTTCCAGAGTACATGAAAAACAGATTATCCCCTATTAATTCAGCAGGACGGCCATTATTAATGACGAAAGAAAATATGACTAAATTTCAAAATCCAAAGGACCGATATAGACATTATAACCATAAATCTTTAGTTCAAGACAATCATAAACAACATAATAATGACCCCACTGGGCTGCCATATTTACATAAACCGAATTCTTCAGTGCATTGGAATTCCATTAGTGACGTTTTAAACGGAAGTATGGCTACTATAGACGATTATGATGATGATACAACAACATCTGGTAGTTATGTTGTAGATGACCAAGATTTAGATTTAGAATGTTCACTGCCACAAGACTGTGTTGTATAACAGCATCATTCTAATTAGGTATGTATGATCTATTGAAAGTCTGTCTAGATCTAACAAGACAGGACACCCTGTTCTAGTCATGGGATAAGATAAGGACAAATTCTTCCTTTTTTGTGATTCGCCTTTACCTCCAGTTGTTTGTAGGAGGACTTATGTTATTTGTGTTTGTTTGCTATAGTGGTGTCCAACATGTCTATATGAGTAACATGGTGTGTGTGTATTCCAACAGACAGGAACTGCTTACCTGTCACGAACACCTGGGTTCACACCTGGTTTTTTTTGTGGGGTCCAACCTTGTTGCTTATCTTTTTAGTTTTCTGTGTTGTGTTTTTTGTCTTTGTCCTGTGTCTTGTGTAGCCAATGTTGTCAGTGTCTCTGAATTGTCTATTCTTGGTTGCCCCTTCGGTTTTCTCTAATGTTTATTTGTTCTGTGTCTTGTGTACTGAATGTTGTCAGTGTCTCTGAATTGTCTATTCTTGGTTGCCCCTTCGGTTTTCTCTAATGTTTATTTGTTCTGTGTCTTGTGTAGCCAATGTTGCCAGTGTCTCTGAATTGTCTATTATTGGTTGCCCCTTCGGTTTTCTCTAATGTTTATTTGTTCTGTGTCTTGTGTAGCCAATGTTGCCAGTGTCTCTGAATTGTCTATTCTTGGTTGCCCCTTCGGTTTTCTCTAACATTTATTGTATAATACATGTACATTTTTGTTAATTTATTTCACATTATCCTCTGAATAAATCTCCATCTGTTTATTAGTATACTACTTATATTAAAGCCATATTGTGACTAGCAGAAGAAATATTTAGCCCATGTTTTGAAAGACAACAATATTTCAGTTATATCGTGGTGGCCAGTTTTATTTGTGAGGAAGTCTGAGAAAACCACTGACCTGTCGCAAATCACTGACAAACTATCACATAATGTTAAGATACGTATCCAACAATACACGTAGACACATATTAAAGTAAAGGAACAGCATACCGAGTATTTCATTGTTGAAGTAGGATCTTCAACCTTATATAATGATTATAACTCATACACATATACTTATCTTATTATATTTTGTTTTGTGTAATTGATCATGAAATAAAATTGAAAATTATGGTGAAACTGGGGTACAAATCCAAAACTAAATAACATCAATTAAAAAAAATCAATTCTTCAATATGTGCTGCTTTATTGAAGCAGGGATTATTATAGCCAGACTTCCTATTATTTGTTCCTAATTTTCACTATGACGATTTCTTCACTGAGTCCGAGGTGTCAATAGGGATTTTCATGTTCTTTTCTATCCATTGCAAATGAAACCCAAGCCATTAAGAGATAAATAAATAAAGCTTTATATATTTGACATCTTTATAGATTAAACGATTCCTCTTAATTAAGAAAAAAATTGTAAACAAAAATACATAGAATATCATGTGGATTAATTTGGTGTAGGTTTTTAATATTTAATGACATAAAATTTCATGGGAAAGAACTTCACTACAGTCATAATAAACAGTATATCTGCCAAAATAATTTTAATTTATAGAAATAAAAAAGAATTATTTAACGACATCAGGAAAATGAACATCAATTTTTGTAATATATTACAGATATTTTCAAGGTATAAAAAATGCATAATTTTAGTATTTATTAGACTAATAGCTAGATAGCAGTCTCCAAATATGTTTTATTGCTATTAAGCCGTGGCTTATCTGATTAAAGTGATCCACCTTTTATGTGAAATATAGAACTATTTAATATTTAAACTTATGAAAATATGAAGATAAATAAATTTTAATCACAGAAAGTTTAAATTTTCATTACAAATGTGAAAAAGCGTGTGTTCCAGCTTAGTGGATCTGTAATCAAAGGAAAAACGAATTTCTAGTTTTATAGTTACGACTAATCAATCTATGTATGTAAAATGAAATGATTAAAGTTTCGCGCCATTACTTTATTATGAATGTTAATTAAGTCCCCCACAAACACACTTTACTTACATATATAATATGACAAATATTTTGTTTTTGAATACTAAGAGTTACGTGACAAATTTTACTTTATGACGAATGTTAATTACTTCCCTTTAATTACATAGAATATAACACAGTATTTGGTTTTGAATGTATATGGGGGTTAGGGTTATGGTGTTTAAAGTCACTTTCAACAATATTTCAGTCATATCGTGGTGGTCAGTTTTATTTGTGGAGGAAACCGGAGTACTTTGAGAAAACCACCGACAAGTCACTGACAAATTTTATCAAATAATGTTTTATCGAGTACACCTCGTCATGAGCGGTATTCGAACTCACAACTTTAGTGGTGATAGGCACTGGTTGTACGTATTGTTGTAAATCCAACTACCATACGATCACGACCATGACGGTCCCTTGTTTAGTATGTATATTAGATACCATGCAATATGTATTTACTTAGACATGCAAGTGTCATTTCTAACTTCGGTTTCATCACCTATTAGATACAGAGAAGGGGGTTCGGTGGGAGGGGGGGGGGGTAGATTGCAGGCTATGGTAATGGAATAAGCCTCATAGAATACTAAAAAGGCTTGGATTTAACTATTATAGTATCAAATCTAAATAAGGGTAATAACAAAATTAACGCACTCCGAACAATCTTCCAAAGGGAAATTCAAAACTCATATTAAGTATATAAACAGAAAAAATCAGTCAACAACCGGAAAACTATAATCTAAAAAAAAATATAAAACATTTATTATGAATGTTGATAAAAAAAAAGGATTTTCATAAAAAGGGGGATGGTTATTAGATGAAAACTTTAACATGTTATTAACTACCAAAGTTGTAATTAAAGGAAAACTCCAGTCAGTTGAACAATTGTAAAAATTCAAAACATTGTAACTTTTTATTCGTAAATACATGTAAAAAATTAAAAAAAAAAACAAAAAAAAAACACCTTTATTAACATGAATATACCCAATTAGAAATATGAATATTTGGAATTTCCTGTCGTATTGTAAGCGGCCATGACACCTCTTCATGTGAAGTCACTCAGTCGTATCATGTTAGTTGAATAAATAATTTATCTGACTCTTCCCAACATCGAGCCCTTTTGGTTATTTTTTTAATATCAGATGAACTGCAATACAATGTTAGCAATTTGTATATCGTCCTAATTTTTTTTCTTAATATTCCCATCCCATCATAAAAC